>BGPR01004306.1:0-39718 GCA_013235015.1 Araneus ventricosus | reverse complement strand
CATCAATTGTTAACAATTTTTTTATTGTTGTAAATCAAACCGATCTCATTATTTCAGCAAATCTTTCATTCACGCGCTTTTGCAATTGTTACGATTGTGGTAGTATAAATTGTTTTCTTGGGAATTCAATTCCAAAGCAGAATTTTCGCTTTAGTATTCATTTCATTGCCTATTTTATCGCACCTGCTTCAAAGTAATATTTTTTTGAAACGTGGCAACAGATATTTATTTCAGGTTTGTTGGTTTGTTTCACTTTCTCGTATACGAAGTATACAAAGAGAAATTATTGTAATCGTCAAAAAAAATTCGAACTCGAGATTTTGACGAATCTCCACTTAGAAAGTATACGAGAAAGTTTAGGGGAGACCACTCCCGCTGGTTAGAAATATTTATTTTATTATGCATTTCAGTCACAATTCTCGTTTAGAAAAATTAGCCAAGAAGCAACTTCCTGCTAAAATGGTACATGTATTTTCCCTCTCAGATTTACCTAAGAGATTCTAAGCTAAAATAGTTTGTGATTTCTAAAGTTATATCTCTCATATATAAAGTTATATTTTGATCCATTTGCAAGAAATTACTTCGTTCTGCAAATATATTGTCTTTCCTTATTTGCCCTTTGAAAATAAACCATTCACTTGTGCTGATTCGTTATTTTTCGTGATCCCTTTATTAGTTAAGTACTTATTAACCTAAAATACCTGATATTCAAATTCCTAAAAATAATTTTTGCGAAAAAGTAGCCAAATCTCGATTGGCTACTTCTGTGAAGTTGTTGAACACATAATATATATATCTGTCTAAGAATTTTCGAAATTCACATAAAATGAATTATTTGTGCACGTGGTCATCAAAGGCATTCAAATGAAATTTATTTGAAATTTATATGTCTGTAAATCAATACAAAACCTTACAATTAAGCATCATATTTTAAAATTATATTATTCTTCGTGAAATACACGGGCTAGTTAATTAAAAGTAAATCTCAAAATGCTTCTGAATAATTTTCCTAGATAAATAGTTTGTTATGACACAATTTTTCCACTACAACGCACGCTTTATTTTCACTAATGTTTTTTAAAAATGCCCAACTATAGTATTTGTACGCGAATAAACATTTGATTTATCCATTTCGAATGTCATCAACACAAAAATCTCAAGTACCACAAAATTTGTGCATGATGAAAATGAATGGTTTGTAATTTCATACGAAACAATATTTAATGCTCTAAATATTAAAAATGTCACACTCAAATCGTTCATGACTTCAAATTTCCGCACTATTTGCTTATAAAGGATTTTGAAAAGAAAGCAAAGCACCGAATATACACTTATATTTATGATCGCAATGATTTATACATGTCATTGAGGATAAATAAATGAATGGAAGTGGATTTTACGTACAGATAAAATTTATTGAATATACAAATAATGGACATTTATACATGAAAAATACAATAGGATGAACAGTTTGGATGAAGGGTCTTAAACTTTTCTTAGTCTTTTGATTCCGAACGTTCAAATTAGCCGGATATCAGGCAATCAGGACCAGCCTGAATACTTTTTGATTGTTAGAGATGTGTCTCCAGGAACTCCTGTAAAAATAAACAAACACGAAATAAGTTCCATTAGGAAGACAAATCTCCAACAATCAAAAAGATAAAGCACGAATATCAACACATATTACCCAAAAGTTGAATAATAGTCAGGAAGAGATAAAAATGTGCTGATTCATTCATGCTTATATCCAAGTTTCCAATACAAGATCGAATATAAAATAAGCGAAAAATTTAATGATGATTGAAATTTGTAGAAATCAAACCATCTAAAATTTATGCAACTACACGCCATTTCATTTTAAAGGATTTATAATGGGCTTGTGAAAAACTTGACTGTTTTTAATGTTTTCGTCAAAAATTGAAAGCTTAAACGGCTACTTCTTGTAGAGTTAAAATTAACAGGACATTTAAAATTATACTGTAGAGATGAATTTGCCGTTTGAATCTTATCGGCCTATCCCACTCTCCATTTTAAAACTGTAGCAACTGTGACTCCTAAAAGTAATAATTTTAAACTAGAATTTCTCTGTGAATTCTTAAATTGGCTAATTACGAAAAAAATTCTGTATAAATCAAACCATTGCACTGATATTTAATTTGCTGTTTGGGCGACATTCTGTTGCTCTGTAGTATTTTCTTGCCTTCTGGAGTGCACAGAACTATTTTGTTCTTACTTAACTAAAAATGTTTAATACAATATAGTTCTGTTTAAATAATTTAAGGAAACAGATTATATAAAGCATTCTGAGCTATGCAAATAAATAATTAGGAAGATATTATTCCGGAACTACCCTTCTTTCAAATTATATATCTTTGAATTAAAACAGATGTAATAAAAATTTGAGGAACTCATTGCCTACCTCTTTGTGAGCTAGAAGCCATAGCAAGGGGCTTCCTTGCTGGTGAGGAATAGTATGATGATTTTCCACCGTAAGCATCGTGATCCTTAAGGTTCTTTTGAGGAAATTCATTCAGTCCCATATGTTCGCTGCTTCTTCCTTTTCTGCTGTCTATAAAGAGGATTATAATTAATTTACAGTCACATTTTAAAGGCAACGTGGAATTTTTAATTTACTAAAGAAATTGAAAAAGTTATGCATATTAATTTTGACTAGAAATTTGCAATTTGATGAGGGAACGGATTACGCGAGATATGCTCTTAAATTATTATTAGATGTATAAGAAACAATTTTATGCAAATGAATGAAAAGTAAATTTTAAGACTATTCCTACCAGAATTAGAAATCATCGAGAAAATTTCAAAAATGTTCTAAATAAAGCTGCCTTCTTCCATAATGTATTGTCGTTTCCGAAATAATAAATTGTCGTTTCCTTCCGATTTGCATGTTTTTCATTCTAGACGATCCGCAAGTTAAATTATTCCACAGCTTTCTAATGCTGTTTATCATTCTGCCTTAACAACGTTGAATGCGTAAAATATATGAGTTCTCTTCACCTTCAACTCTTATTTGCGTTTATTAACTTGTTTACTTCAGCCGCACGTGATTGAAACCTTGTTAATTCTGTATATATTTATGTACATATGGAAGCTAACAAGCTATTATATTTTTCCTGAATGTTAATTTATATTTTTCTTAGGCACCCTTGGCACCTCTCCAAATTTTTTAATGGTCGTAACTCTGACTGTATGAAAATTTTGCAATCAAACATCTCCAAGCTGCAATAAATTTTATTTAACTGCCTTCATTTAAAATTAATGGAAACTACTAAAATTCTAAAATAATCTCTAAAGTTTATTTTATGCTAACTTTAAAAAAAAATTGAAAAATTGTTCTGAAAAACCTAGTGTTTTTTCCTTTTTTCGAAAGGAAAATAATCATTCGGTGCTCTACTTCGCTTGTAATTTTACTTTATTTAATCAGGTTGTTTGACTAATAATCTGAAGACCAGAATTCATCTGTATGAAGGTACCCTTCGGATTTTCTTAACCATATTTACATATCACAAAGGGTTTTACAACACAAACTTCTTTCAAAACACCCATCCAAACTGCAAATCGGAGTTTCTTATCTCTGGAGTCAGGGGTATGTCTTAGTGTAAAGAAAAGTATGCAACCCCTTTGGACACCAATTAATTCACTTCAAGAATTGATTATTATTCTATTATTTAAAAAATACACATTTCGTTAATATTAAAAAATATAACCGATTTCAGCATTCGTGTTCCTTTATTAGAAATTATTCGGATTCTTAAATATTTTAAGTCTTGTTTTATTTAATTTCATTTAAAACCATGTTATAAGCTTTCGTATAATGCTGTATTACACTTTACTCGAAATTTTATAAAAAAATGTATGAGATCAATGTACCAATTTTCGTTTTGGTATTCGATAATATATTAGAACTGAATGTTTTTTGCCTCTACAATTCTAAAGTTCTTAATCTGGAGACAATCGGCAAAGAATAATTTTGAATAAAATAAATTCCTAACATGGTAAATTTTTGCTTTTATCTGTGTATATATGAAACAACACACATTTATACATTATTTTATGAGTTTTTATAATTATTTTAAGTGCTGTTCAAGATTTAATGAAGTGAGAAATGTATTCTGAAACAGTTTCTTTTATTATGAATTTTAAAATAGATCGAGATTCATAACAATATTTTAAGACAACAAAATTTAACGCATTTCAAATAGCCTTAAATTATGCAAAAATTCAATTATACAGTATTACTCCGTATTTATGTTCATGTCTGCAACGTTTTCCGTCCTTTAACACAATTTTGATTCGCTCCTTCAAATTTCCAGAGCATTTTTATATAAGTATAAGTGGTTTCCTACAATTTACTCTTTCCTCGGTTAACGTCATTATTTCTCTGGTCCCTAAAAAAGTGTAAAAGAGGGCTAATATTGTATTTAACTAGCATTAAAGGGTTTTACCAAATAAATTTCTTTTAATATTCGGTATGCAACTCAATACTTTTTTAAGATTTACAAGTTTCCTTTTAAACTGGGAACTGTCGAAAATTCCGAGTTCCTTAATAACAGCATTGAAGTATTTTTAAGAGGTGGTCGTGGAAAAATTTCCTGAGAAAAACATGAATCCAAGAGAAAAAGTTTGAAAAAATTCATTGAAAGTTACATCTGTTTATTTTAACTTAACCTCTCAGGAAAAATGCCGTTATAACTACCGATCAATAAAAATAATATCGGTTTCTTACTAATAGAATGGATGCAGATATTGTTAATTGCTAGAATAAACCCAATCTAAAGCCCAATGGTTTTTCCCAAGATGCAAATTTTAAGCGAAAACAAAATTTTAATTATTAATAAAATCACGATGATTCCCTACAGAGGGCAGCGGCAAATGCCTACGCTGGATTGATATACAGCTTTCATCTCTTTTTTTAATGTTCTTGTATAATAAAGTATATAAATCCATTTCGTGATATAAAATTAGATCTGTTGAATATTTATACACAAATATCCCACAAAAAATGCATACTCACTCCTAGATAGTTGATAAAATGAGCATTTTGGTGAAATAAATGTGAATTTGTTTCATAGATGGCAGCACACATCAGAACAAGGAATTTCTACACCGTTTTGAGTTTAGAGAGGCTACCAGCGTTACTCTCACAATCGGGGGGGGGGGGCTTGTTTTGCTCGAATCATTACAGTTGAGAGATTTAAATGCTTAAATGAAATGTTTAAAAATATTTTCCAAGTTATAAGAAACTCTTGGATTAATATATATGTGTATAAATACCGTATCGTCAGATAGCCAAAGGAATAATATATGAAGTTTTTTTTTCTAGAACTCATGATTAAAATTTTAATTACAATTTTTGCTTTCAAATAGTACATCTTTTTTTCCAAATGACAGGAATAGAGAAATTTATGATATTAGTTCAAATTATATCCCTTTAATTACAAAGATAAAGTGTATAGAATTCCCTAACAGTTTCACGAAAACTGAATTATTATCCTGGTATTGCCCCACGCATAGATTTATATTTTTATTTATTCTCTTTCGGATGTGGAACTAGAAATAGAAAGACACAGCAGCAAATACTTTTATTGATAAAATTAATATTACGGCTCTTAGGCCGATATTTTAAGCGAACAAATCAAACAATATTAACATTAATACAAACTGAGAACAAATTATTTTATGCATCGAAGTGTAACACTTGATATTTATTTCAATATATTCAAATGTGTCTTTTGAATATGAAGCAACAACAGCTTAATACGGCAGCCACAGTATATCTACTTCTGATAATTAAATGGAACAAGGAAGTATAAAAAAATCTTGTTATTACAAATTATAAAAATGTTAACGGTTCATGCTTATTAAAGTAGATAAATTTGAATTAAAATAATTAAAAATTATTGATGTTTACTGCATCGTGTTAGTATTACTGCTTTAAAATATCCTTTTCAAAAAATAATTAAAATTTTAATTATTTTTTGGAAAACCTTTTTAATATTATTAGCATTATATTTTAAAAAGGAAAATTTACCAAATAAATACCAAATAAATCGATTTAAACTCCACTTCCTTTATTTAAATTCCTTTCTTCCTATTATTTATGCATTTTTTACTGTATAAAATATCTTTTAACAGGTCTCGTTGAAACAAAAAAGACAACAAACGATGTATTAACTCCAAATTTCGATTTTATTATTAAGAATAATAATATGATGCGTCAGAGGTTTTATAATTTTCGAATGAGAAACTTTTGGGTTCTTAGGCAAACAAAAATCTTAAAGGACAATGACAAAATTATCCCAGTATATTTGTTATATCCTTCATCAAGATCTTGCACTGTTGACAAGGTATTATTAAAATACAATAATCAAAAATAATTTATATACGGGGTGTCATCGAATCTCTCGTTCCCTAGGTTTTGTTTATGAAAATAAAATTAAATGTAATATGAAAAAGGTGCAACGAATATATCAATTATTTTAAGAATTATGGTGGTACCATCTGCATTATTCCTATAGGGCATATTGAATGAGAGATAATATCGCAAAAGTCCATATTCATGGAATTGAAAGACAGTATACACCTAGAAATTTATGGCACCATTTCTGATATATTTGGTGGCTAATTCTGCAGCTGGAAGGGAAATTTCAAGGCAAAGTTTGTTTATAGAAAGAAAGCCAACCAACTCTTACTATGACTCCACCATACTTCGCAACACCATAATATATTATAAGAAATTTCATTTTAGTTGTAATAATAGTGTATTGTAAGCAAAAATCAGTCTCAAAGAAAAACTGAAAGACACTGGATTTTTACAAATATTTATATGCTTGATAGAGTGGTCTGAAACTTCCATTTTACAATATAAAAAGAAAATCTAGCCTATCGGAAATGCATACGCAAGTTTCATAATTCTTGGGTAAGACAACATCTTAATACTGAGGAAGAAATTCCTCCTGTAGTTGAACCATTCTGTTTTTGGAGCCTTTTGAACAGCCATTCTTAGCAGATACTTTCTGATCATTCCCTCCCTCCTTATTTTGCTAAAAAAAGTGTTTATAAGACACAGCAAAGTGTTGAGACGTTTGACATTTCAGGTACTTCACAATTTATTTTAATTTCATTGCACTACAAAATAAAACTTCAAATGCATTCCCAGCTTCGGTGCAACTAATGTTCGGACGCACAAAATAAGTCCTCTACTTAAAAAGTAGAAGACTTTCTAAGTAGATTGTTGCGTGTCACATATTCCCAAAACTTCATCTCAATATCAAGAACGTTTTTCATTTCACGTAAGATATGCGTAAATGTAGTATGAGCACGATTTCGTAATTCATCTTTTGTAATAACAACCATACAAAAGTGCACAAAAATATTAAAGCTATTTGGAAAACTGAATATATTATAAAACAATGTGAAATACTGTATTTTTATTCTGAAAAAACTTCAGGATAAAATTATATAAAATATTGTAGATTTGGTATGCATTTAAAACAACGACATGGTTAAGTTTTGTTCCTTCATCACTTAGTTCAGTTTTACGAAGAACTTATGACAATTATTAAATATTATATTATATATTAGATATTTTCAATTTTTGCTATATTTTCAATCTGTAACTAGGCATTCAGACAGATTTTTTCCCAACCATAAATAAGTAACACTGATAACTTGGTACTTTACATATTTGAGAAACAAAAATAATCTTAAGAAATTGTTGGCTGCATGTCATTTATTGTCTCAACTTGTTTTCTAGCTCACCAAAAAATTGTGTTTTTCTTAATGATAGAATTTAGGGATTAGTGTATCAATTGTAATAAAAATCCAAATTTACTACACTGTGATAACCAAAATGATATAACTATATCATGTTCTCCTTCAGATTCTTCTATAGAACTGAAATTGCTTATTGAAATTTTCTATTGAGTCTTTTCGTTCTCCTGTTTTATAACGCCTTCTTGAAAAATGTCATAATTGCGATATTAAGTTTGAAAATTTTTCCCCAAAAAGTTTCGCAATGCTTAGTAGCGTTTATATTTCAAGAATCAATTGCCTCATTTTAATAAAACATTTGAAAATTTTCAGGCTTTAAGATATTTTTAAACAACGAGTATATTCTGAATACAAGGTAATCACTTGAGCTCATTTTTCAAGCTTATTACTTGCACTAATCTGGAATAAAATTACTTTTTCAATTCAGTGCATCTATGAAAGAAATTGTTTTTTAATTCTTTTAATTTTGATATTTTAGCTTTCAGTTATTTATTTTATATAAGCTTCATTAGTTGATTCTGATTTTGAGTATCTATAAATATATATTCTTTTTTCCCTTCAATTTAAAAGAAGCTTAATTTTATTAAAAAATAATTAGCAAATCTAAAGAGATTCTGTTTTTTTAAATTATAATAAGATATAACTGAGGCCACTGAACAAATTACTACCACTAATTACAAGATGCACAAAGATATCAAATTAGAATCAGAAATATCTTTGATTATAAAGTGCCGTAAGGTTAGATTTCTAGATTAGCTACAAAAAATAAATTTAAAGAAATGAAAAATTAATTGCAGTTACAAGGGCTTAACTTTCAAAAATATGTCCTTCATGTCATTTGGCTTCAGAGTGTAAATTCATTTCCATGCCTTTTATTTTTTGCTCATTTTTTCACTTCAACAAAATGAAATATCAGCTCTATAAGTCTTTTAAACAATATTATTTTCGAGTGAGGAAAAAATATGGGTTTTATTGTTTTACCTGAATTGCTGCATTAGGGTTTTTATGATGATAATTTAAATATATTTTTTAATGATTCCTTTCAGTAAGGTATTCTAGCAGTTTTAATGTAGCCATCGTATATGTTATAAACGGTACGTTAATCTATCACCATTTGTTGTGGGGTCAATTCAGATTGGTCTTAGAATATTCTCTGGACATAGTGGAGCTCATTTACATTTGGACTGCTAAATGAATATTCATAACTGCCGGATTGGCATTTCCAAATTCCGCTTTCATTCCTAGATGATCCGTTGCATTCCCCAAAAATGGCGGTATGGTGTGGAATTTAGGCATCATTTATTCTGAACCTGTGCATTTTTGAGGAATGAACTTCGACACGTCCAGTGACATGCTCGATCACCGTGCAATGATACGCATCTGTGTTCTAGAACAAAATAGTGACAAATCTGCAAGCCAGTCAGTGCCTTGAGTGCGCTCCATCTGGCATGAAGTGCAATCTTTATGCCAGATGGAGCTTAACCAAAAATTGCATTATTTAATATGTAAATTCTGATAAAGAAATTGTCATTTCCGTTACGTAAGGCTTCCCGATCCTCAGACCTTTACCTGTACCACTTTTGGCTCTTGAGGAATATGAAATATCTGGTAAGCCGTGGCAACCCAAGAATTTTACATGACTTTTGCGATATCAGATATCAGCTGACAATGATGTTGAACAAGTTTTGCTGTAATAAAAATTGTACAAGTAAAAAAATTCTAGAGAAATGTGGAATTTATAAATAAAACTCCCTCTGGTGGCCATATTTGGACTTTATTTCAATGATTGTGTTTTTATTCCTTTATTAAGTCATGCACAAAGTTTTACAGATGTCTGATGAAAGGTTGCGGCTTATAGGCAGCTCTAAATGGGAGTACTCTAATTGTGTCGTGTAGTTGTGAAAGTGGCCATCTCCATTTTTTTTCACAAATGCGTTTTTCAAAGATTTTTAGTCTATATGATTTTTTCTACCTCTTGGCAACACGAGAATGTTTAAAACTTGGCCTTAGCCATGTTTGAATTGCGCCCGAAAATCAATGTGTGCTGCAAAACTTGTCATCTACACTAATGGATACGGATTCAAAACCAGCAATCTACAAATACGCCAGGCAGCGCACAGGTAGTTCCGTGAAACTTTGCCAAACGCAGGCTTACAGATGTTAATGTGGACATTGTGATAAGTTCGAGTTTGGTTTTTCAGAATTATTGCACTTTTGAACAAGATAGAGGAAAATGGTGAAGTTATCATCATCAGATACGTTATTGTAAAAGAGACCCAACTGGGTGGAAGCTAGAGGTGGCAAAAAAAGCAACAGTAGGCTCTATTCATAATGATTCATTTATTTATGTATGAAAATGAATGTGGAAGACGACTGTAAGGCGGAGGGGCGTGAAGTCCACGGAAAGTCCGTTGTGCCTTCAGAAAGGTGAGGGGAGACCGAAGATCAGAGGCATTTGAGCCAGGAAAGAACTCTGTGATATCTTTCATAAATACATTAAAGTGCATGGAATTTCATTACTGTAATATATAGAATAAGACCCAAGTGAGAAATAACAGTTTTTACTATATAACTACTATTATTATAGTGATACCCTGGAAGAGATGTGGCTATGAGATTCTGGTTTTTTTTATGATTGAATCTACCTTTCATGGGATGCTTCCTTATTTGAATAATATTTTGAGAAAATTATTATGTCTCCCATTTTCTATACTATTTGACATATTTATTTCGATTTCAGATTGTTTCAAAACTGTTTATATCCAAAACGAGATAGAAAACTGGATATCTCCAAAACGAAACCTTAAATAACTCGCTCCCTTCTTCATGCCTCATTACCAAAAACTGCATACTGAATCACACTGCGCGAATGCATCGAATGCCATGCAATATTTTTAAAAGTCTCACTTTGTCTAGATGTGATAAAAAATCCACTTTTCTGAAAAAATTTTTGTTTTGGAGATGGCCAGTTTTGTAGCATGGCTCTATTATGGACACTTTGTATTTAAATATATTGCTTTATTTGTTACACGTAACCTTATTCAAAATGTATAATTCTTGCAAGCGTCATGATACAGTCCAAAGGATATATACTTTTCATTATAGAAGATGGTTAAAAAGTCCATAAAAACTGCGAAAATGCATTCAGTAACATGTTCTACACTCCAGAAGTTTAGTTCAACCTAATAAATGAACACCTGATGATTTTTTAAATATAATAATCATCAGTTGCACTATTCCAAGATATGTATTCGGATCAGCACCCTCTCTATATGTAAATTTTTGAATTACTTTTTCTCTCTCTTTAAAAAAATAATAACGTTCTTAATGCTCACCTCTCTTGTATGGCGCTGTTTTTTTTAATTTTATAAATTTTTCAGGATTTTTCTCTTGTATTTAAATACATTGCTTTATTCTTTGCAAGTAACCCTATTTGAAATATATAAAATTCTAAATCTTTATTGGTGTCATTATGACTTAAACATTGCTACATTAAAAAAAAATCTTTTATAGTATTTTACACTTTGCTTATGTTTCGGTTTCTTATGTATTATATTGAACTCTGAAATGCTTTTCTATTTATATTTGCAACCTTTAAAGATAAATTTGGTTTCGTATAATTGATGATGGCTTTTGCACTTAAAACTGGAAGAAAGCTGAAACAAAAGAATGACTTGTTTAAAGGCAGGAAGTAAGCTATAGTTGAAATACTGAAATATATATACCTTCGCTCATACTCCCAGTATCCACTTGTTTCCTTAAGCAAACAACGACAGTTATAACTACGATCAGTAATACAACCACAGATATAATTACTGGGAGCAGTACTGTCAAATTCTTGTAAAATGGAGTGGCTAATCCATCTTGTGTATAGGATGGTGGGTAGCTTTTGGATATAGGATCTGTTAAGGAAACAATAGTTATTATAAAAAAAGCTTGAAAAATTGAAAAATATTTAACCTTCAGTTAATCTTTTGGAATTTCATCAGCAGTAGAGCTCTTTTGATTGATTAAAATTTATTTTTAAAAAATGAACGTGGTAGAAAAAAACTTTTGAAGAATACGTATAATTTCTTAAAATATATAACTTCAGCATAAATCATAGCAATCGTAAAAGAAAAGAAAAGTGTTTATAGCTTTCAAGAAACGTTGCGTTAGACTCTTTGCTAATATATTGTTATAAATTATGAATTAAACCATTTATATCCGGCTACAATTTTTCATATGAACGGAATAAATATAGTATAAAGTAGTGGTCAAAACTCTCAAAATCTTTTGAGAAAAGAGCATTTTTGATGTTTGATATCTCTTATATCCATGTGTTTTTCAAGTAACATTTCAAAATTATATATCAATGGACTTTATGAATAACATAATGCAATAAGAATATTTATTTATCTATTACATTCCACGCAATTGTTAAACAGCGGTAAGAAAGGTGCGTAATTTTGTTAAGCTGAAATATACAAGCTTTCTTTCATTTGAATATGATGAATTAGCATGAGTGTTCAAAACTTCAATATCGGGTCATTTCATTTTTATTCATTTAAACTACTGATATCATATATTGGTGCCGAAAGTAAACCATTTGTAATTTAGTTATATGATTGCTATTTAATTGAAAATTATTTTTGCATTATTTTATTTTATTAGCTTATAAAACTTAGCAAAATTTATCAAATTCCAATTTCGGGCAAACTTCATTTCGTTTTCAAATAATGAAATGCATGTGAATTAATAGCCTAAAACTATATATACTTTAAAAAATGAGAAACTCAATGTATATCTAACAAGCATTCTGATTTTGTAATTTTACTAGGCTATCAGACTGATAAATGACTTAAATAATTAAATTTGTGCTTTTAATTTTGTTGCATTCGATGAAGGTCTCGGTTTATTAGACATTTGTATTCCATAGTTTTAGAATGAAATGTCTAAAATAATTGTTTGCTCTTTCTTTTTAGACTATAATTTTATAATTTCAGGGATACCCAATTAAATAACTATACAATGAATTCGAAAAGTGTATTTTGGTATGCTTAATATCTTTTTCGACAGCATGAAGTTGATCTTGAAACATAATAACGACAAAACACTTTAGAGTCCTGAGACATGGTTTGGGTGGTATGTTACTTCTGGCTAATCGAAGAGACAAATCTGTCAGTGAGATACTTGAATTAATAGTCTTGATTCTCCATCAAAGAACATCTTTTGTGCCGGAATATCTCTTAGTTTCTTCCTGCTTCAAAACACGCAGAAATTGAAAAGGACAAAAAAAAGCCCATCAAGCCGTTCAAATCAACTACGATGGTGATTATTGCTCTCGTCGTTGAATTTCTTCTTCACCTCAAAAAGAGCCAAACGTCAGATACTAGTTCCCAGGTAGCACGTAAGTTTGCAGCAAGTTTGATTTTGACTTGATATTACCTTGTCATAGCAAATTTGACGCGTCAAACTTGAAGCGAACTTGTAGCAAATTCGCCGTGACAACTAGTGCCACCTTCCTTGCATTGCAAGCCTGCTGCAAGTTCACCGTGACAAATAGCGCCACCTCCTTTGCAATGCAAATTTGCAAAACAAGCTTGATGCAAAGATAGCACAAAAAGACAATTATCTTTGTCTCTGTTTTTAAGAAAAACATCCGATTTTTAATAGCATCTCCTAGACCGTCCTTCTTTTTATTAATTCAATAAATCAATGATAATTTGTAAAAAAACTAACTTTTTTATAAAAAAAAAATTGAAACATTTTCCATCTTTTTACTAAAAGTTTTTACTTTAAAGAAAACTATATCGCCTTTTTCTTAATGTTGAAATTTTAACATTTATAAACAAAATTAAACCGAAAAAACAGTCAATGTTTGTTGAAAAATAATAACTTTTTGAAAATAATAACATTTTGTCCCATTTTAAAGTAATTACTTTTGAACTATAATTTCATAATTTATTCTACTAGCAAAACGTAGTTATTAGCGAAAATCGCTCTCTCTTTGATTTCAAATCATATTTTCAACTCAAAAAATTAATGAAATTAAGAAAATTGTTTAAAATAATTCGTATACGAATCGAATCGAACGATGTATTAGCGAAATCTATCTTCTCCTCTCGTAGTCGAGGTGGCCGAAGTGGTATAGACGACAGGCTACCAAGGGGTAGGTCGCGAGTTCTATCCCGGGTTGTGTTTGTACTCTGTTTTTGCTATAATTCGCAATGAGTTTGGAGTGCAAGTCTGCTGCAAACTAAAATTGCTATCTGGGTTATCCCCATCGTAAAGTAAAAATCAACGGTTTGAAACTGTCTGAACTGTTAATCTTGGATTAAAATTATGGCTGCGTCAGAGCAAAAAGATATTGCTTGAGTCCAAAAATATAAGCTTACATGATTCTTTTCATATATATATTAGTTACGTAAAGCAGTTTTATTATTATTTTTTTAAAGACTGGTTTTCGTAAAATATAAGTTTACCATATAAGAAAATATAATCTTACATTGTTCTTTTCATATACAGATTAGTTGTGTAAGGTAATTTTATTTTATTATTTTTAATTATAGAATTTTGTAAAATACTCACACGCTGTTGTAATATTTAAAGTAGTGAATCTATATTCCGCCTCTGTTGTTCCTGCTTCGCTGTGTGCAGACACTCTGAGTGTATATTCCCGATTCGGAGCCAAGTGCCGGACGTCCATCTGAGGTTGAGATGCATCCACCCTTTCGGCAACGACCTTCCATTGCCCTTGAAATCGAAAATGGACCGAAAAATACAAAATTGTGCATCCGCCAGTCGACCACGCTCCAAAGTGAAGGGTTACAGATGTTGAATTGACAGTGATGAATGAATCTTTCTGAGGTGAAACTGGAGCTAAATCGTAAAAAAAAGGAGAAAGAGATAGTAGTAAATTTTTTCCAAAATTATAAATATTAATTAAGAGCAAAGTGTTTACTATTCATATAACTGCTTTTAAATGCATAAAAAGTAATGAGACGCTTAATCCAATTCTAAGATGGAAGGAATGCTTCTGTTCGAATTGATGGGACGCAAAAATATGAAAGCTTGTTTCTTCAAAAATGCATGAATGAATTAATTTTTCATGAATTGCATTAATTATTCTTTTAATAGATATACATATCACAATTTCTGGAGAAAATGTCCTACTTATTTCAATATAATTCTGTGAAAAGATATAATCAGCTAAACTATTATTACTGGGAGGTAGTAAGATTGCCAAAACCGATCAGTAAGATTCAAAATATGCTTTCTTATTTTTTTTCACGAATATTCAGTAATATAGAGTTTCTTTGATTTTTCAAAGGTTCTGAATTTTCTCAAAAAGCTCTTTTTAAATTTATATGCCTTTTTAATATATCTGTGAATTAAACCTATTTTTAAGGAATTTCCACTATGTTCGGATTTTTTAAAAATTTTAATGAAATTAGAATTTTTCAAAGATCCGAATATCTTTTTGCATATGATCTGCATTTAAGCGGAATTTTTATCATTCATACCTGCATTCATGCAAGTGTGAATAATATACTTGAAACATGCGAAAAGAAATGTAGTCATGAAATTGCTCTAGATATAGCACAAAAACGTAACGCAACCTGCTCCTTTGGTTCTTGCGGTAATGATTTCACTCGGTTCTCCCATTCCAAGACTATTGGTAGCGGTCATGTATAGTCTGTACCCTGTACCACATCGGAGGCCCTCCAGAGTGTACTGGTTGCCGCTGGTACTCAACTTCTGCTCTTTCCATTTGTCACCACCACCTTCCGTCTTATAGTGTAATATATATTCTGAAATAAAAATATAGAGGAAATGAATTTTGTCATAAAGCCAAATTTTATTTTTTGTCTTGGATCTCAAGATCGTTGTATGCGAGTTCTGAAAAGCCACCATTCAACATCATGGGCCAATAACTCTTATTTAGTCCACCAGATGGCTGCACCAATCAAGTTGTCTGTTTAATAACAGTTTAATGATAGCAATAACTTGAAAAAAAATTGTGCGTTAAAAACTTATTTGTGCTTTAAAATTTTCTTTAAATCAAGGGTAAATGTGTTCACGCTCTTTTATGATTAATCAACATCCATAACATCGGGAACGGAATTGAAAGCAGAATACATGCGTACCTGAGAATGAAGCTATAAGTTTCACGATGCATAAGCATATGATAAGTAAAATATTTAAGTAGTTTTATTCGAATAAGACACTCTTATTAACAGTCATCATCAGCTACCGAAAATCTGACCAAACGTTGACACTTTAAGTTGGGTATCATATAAAGCATGTGTTTTAATTCAAAGAGCAGTTAGAAATATACTACCTTCTACCTCTGTCCCATCATAAAGTAGCAGTTGATGAATTTAATTTGTCCCATAATAATAGTAGCAAAAGAAAATAAATATAGAACACAACATTTATTATCATAAAACTAGATTACATTAAACAATAAATTAAAAATATTACGGTTGAAATCTAGAAGTTGGTACACACTCTTAAAATGACGCCAAATTCGCCAAAGTTTATGCAAATATTACTTTCATTAGCTTTGGTGACTTGGCACCAATGAAGTGCAGCGGTCAACGTCTTGCTTTGGCGATTTGGTGGCATTTTATGGTGTGAGCCGATTTCTAGATTTCAACCAATATTACTCCTAATTTTTATTTTGAGCGTTCAGATAGTTTCTGGATTTTTCAATAATTTCGTTACTGCATTTTGTTTTGCAGCTAACGTAATTGCACATTTCTGCAACTTTGCATCAAGAACTGGACAATCGCAACTCGATCTTTGCTTGAAAACTCTCTTTTTTTCATCTTACTTTTAAAATGTGTTGATATTCAACTGACATAAAACAATTGATTTCGATCAGCGGATGAAATTAGAAAAATAGTTATAATTCGTAATAATTAGGTTAACCTAAAAATTGGAAAATGTGTCAAAACAAATGACAGATGTCACGAAACATTGATTTTGATTGAAGGCTTCGCAATTTTGAGCTACAACATAACTTCCAGCCAATAATTCCTTTTTAAATATTCACTTGCCAATAATTCCTGTTTAAATATTCACTTGCCAATAATTCCTGTTTAAATATTCACTTGCCAATAATTCCTGTTTAAATATTCACTATTATTATGGGACAGAGGTGGTCCTATGTAACACTAAGATTGATAACAAATGCTTTGCTAAAAATAATGGAAGGACTTGGAAAAAAACTGTATAAATTGAAAACATTTGAAGCTCAATTAAATGGATATTCTATTTCATGTCTGCCTGGCTATTCGTCTAATATTTAGTCTTTTCAATTGAGTATATTGCATTACATTGTAACTAACTAATTTCTTTATAAATTGATGATAATTACCTCTTACACCTGTATCATCTAGCTGTCTTTCCCATACCACTGTGATAGATGACGATGTTACAGAGTGCAGACTCAAAACCGGTGATGTTGGAGGAGCTAAAAGAAATTTAATTCATAAAAATTGAATGCATTCGTATTAAAAAAATATTAAGTTTATATTATACATCATGCATTATAAATCAAGAAATTCATTTTTTTCAATTGTTAAAAAGGTTTTTTTATATAAAAAATAAGTTTATACCCAATACCAAAAAGCTTTGGATAAACAATTATTTGCCAAAATTTAAAACAGCTCGAATTGTCAGCGATACGGTCAGAACAGATTTATTTCACATTTAAAACATATAACTTAGAAGAACTACCGAACAAAATTACCTATATAAGGAGAACCTTTCAATGCGCTTTTATACAATTAGCTGGTAGAAATCAATTTGTCTCATTTTCAAGACGAAAAATTAAATAAAAACATTTTAAAATCATTTTTATAAGTGTGTTAAAAAGTAAAAATCATTTTTAGTTTGAATATTTTTTTAATTTTTAGGATTTCATTTACAATTCGTTAACATAAATATTATGGAATCCTAAAATCAAATTTTTCTCAAATTTACTCCCGCGGGGCGCCATCTACAAATCAAGAATTGAGATAAATATCGATTGCAAAATTCCATTTTAGATACATGAAACAAGTTAAATGAAAGTTTTTACTAACAGAAAAAAGGAAATAAAAAAAAGATTTTAAACATATCCATTTGTCATTGCATTGCAAATTTTGAAACTAAATTTATATATATATATAGGTTGAGCATTGTCAAACGCGTAGATGCATAGGAAAGGAATTGTAATGATCTAAAGTAAAATTTGATTTATTGCAGAATCAGGCATAAAATTAGAGATACGATTTTAATTTAACATCCTAAATGGAATTTTAGAGTATCCATTTCATGCCCAATTATTAGTAGACATAGGACGCCCTCTACCTGCGAAGCGACAAAGCAGAAAAACAAAGATAGCTGCTTGCCCGAAATTTAAACACTGTCCAGAAGAGGTTTCCCTGCGTCGAGGTTTGGGAAACAGTGAAGATTTTCTCGACGCTTTATCTTGAAGTAGAAATGCTTTTTATCTTAGTACTTGGGTAGAAATAATTAAAAATTAAGCGAATTTAAAAGGTTTATTTTAAGGATGGGAAAGAATTCTAATTTATTAAAATTTCGCACCTCTGCAAGACTCGGGCAACAAAAGGTAGAAGGCGA
The DNA here is from genome assembly GCA_013235015.1 of Araneus ventricosus. Lineage (NCBI taxonomy): Eukaryota > Metazoa > Arthropoda > Arachnida > Araneae > Araneidae > Araneus > Araneus ventricosus. Next base: position 21,313 of record BGPR01004306.1, on the reverse strand, counting down.
TATATTTAACATTCTGATCTTTCGAAGACTTGAAACAGATGTTAAGAATTAACAAATGTTGTCTTTAAAATTTTATACCACATACTGTAAAAATAGATGCTCTTATAGCAAAGTACCAAATATATTTTAAAATAAAGAAGCGATTTCATTTGCTAAAATTCTCTTATGTATCGTGACGTGCAGAAGTAAAAGTGAATCCTAATATTGAGCGAATTTGGTAATTGTTAAAAAATTACTCATGTAAAGGGAAGTGGTTAGACAAAATGATCTCTTACATCCCAAGGCTGACTTTTATCTTAATGTAGAGAGTAGAGTCTCAACTATCCAACATAACAAGTATTGGCGATGTCGGATAAGTGTAAATATCGGGTATTAGAGAAAAATATGAAGGGAATACTTTTAATGCAGAATATCCAGTGATATATTAAATTAAATAACTTGCATGGTTTACTAATACATTGCATGGTTAACTACATTTCCAGGTTGAAAGAATAATTATATAATTAATAAACTGATCAAATAGACCTATCTTATTAGAAAGAACTAAGACGGGATAAAAATGAGCCCTTTAAGACAACACAGTTAAGCGTTTTTCTTTTCTATTTTCTAAATTTCTCGTAGCGTTCCTGTCAACTCATGATGAAATATCTTTTTTTTCATCGCCATAATTAAATCATCTTAAAGAAAAGCACAAACGAAACTCCGTCTGCTTAAAACATAACAACATTCTCTTGTAATTTTCGAAAAATAGTAAACATCCACTCATAAAGTGGTTCGCCTTGGGCCCCTTTCACATTTGCCGGTTTGAACCTGACACCAAAAAAACCGTATGGGCACGACTTGGCGGTAAACTGAATAAGTGAATGGGTGCTTTCACAGTAACCCGAACACGGTTTCCTGCCGTCCGGTGGGTTTGAAACAGCCGGGTTCGCGACTGAATAGAACGTAGAATCAACACCTCCTCGGCTTGGTTTCTGTTGGGGTGGGGTGAGGTGTTTCACATTGCACGATTTTTATTCGTCTGCCTTCCGCCGCCTTCACAAGGTCAATAGTTCCTTTCGCCTTTTCGAAGCTTTTGCAGTTAAATGATTTCATTATTTTTCTAGAATGCTTCAAAATTTAATTTTACTATTATTTTTGTGATTTTTAAATGATTTCATTCGTATTTTAGAACGCGTTAGAATGCATCAATATATCATTTTAGTATTGCCCGTGTGTTTGTTAAAGGTTTTCTTCATTTTTTCCTATTTATTAATTAATTATTTTATTTTATTACGAAATACGCCAATGCAAACGAATTTTATGTATTTTTATATTGTGTAAGGTTAAGGCAGTTTTAAGAAATTTGAGCGTCCTGGGCTAGAGTAATTTGACGCTGCCCCACGAAAATATATAGCTAAGAAAATAATTCAGGAGCATATAATATTATAATAACATTATATGCTTTTATATTATTTTATTAGCTAGGTTCTATAACATATTATAACATATAAAATTATATAACATATTAAAAATTATAATTAAATAATTTTTTTTGGTTCAAAATCAGTATAGAAAATTTTTATACTCCCTTGGATCAATATCGCCTCTATTCTCTTGTCCAATTTGCCCATTGGATAAGACGGCCCTGTATAAGGTATTGCAAACGAATTACATATTTCATGTAAGTTTATAAAAATCTGTATAGCAGTGTCTAATAATCATGCCTGAATTTTAAGATATCAACATGTGTTTTAATTCTAAAGTTGCAAGTTCAAGAAACGTTTTTCTTTTTGTTAAAAATTTCCACAATCTTATAGTTTACTAGTTTAGTATTTTGAACTTTTTAAGAAGCTATAGAACCTGTAAAGTTTTCGATTTTTTAGGATTGTATTTGAAAGTTTAAATCATTCTTAGTATTTTAAGGTATTGCATATGAGTGTACTTTAAATAGTTTAGAAGATATAGACAAAATCCCATCCCGGTACATAGAGTTGTTTGGTGAATTATTTACCATTTAACTGCTTAAAACTACATTTTCAGAATTTGCGCGCAGGATTTTTAAAATTTTGTTCATCATATCGCTATGAAATTTTTCTGGTATGTTTATACAAACACCATGGAAAAAACCATCCAAAATCAAAGAATTATGCGCTATAGTTTTTTCAGTGCCTCATTCTCACTTATAATTTTTTAGGAAAACATATTATCATATTTTAACAACATAAAAAGTAATTAAAGCACATCTAAATATTTACCATATTGAATGATTTTCAAGCCGTGATATTTCGAAGGAAATTTTCATAACATTTGTTTGCATGAGTTGCTTAGTTTTTTTTTTTTTTTAGATCATCCGCGCACGTAAAATCCATGTTCGACACCTTATATACTATAATCTATTTACTTAATATATTATTAATATATACATTTTGAATGCTTAAAATTATTACATTGACTTTAAAATTCATATTTTGGAAGGAACTTATCTTATGTTTTATGTAACTGTGGTAAAAAAAAAACTTTCAAAATCTTTAAATATTTGTTAAGTAATAAATAGTCGCACGTTGCTTTTTCGTTGTTAAAGGTCATATAACACTTTAAGATTTAAACATAAAGGTTAAGATGTAAAAATAAGTGTCAGTTAATTGAGAGTCACAACTGCATTTCCTTCGGTTGAATGCAGTTCCAAAATTTTGTATTTTCCGCAGAGTATTATGTTTCAGTTGGTTGTGGAATTCTTCAAATGATGCTACAGCCATTCGGAAATAATTGAAGAACTTGTTTTCATCTGCTCATTGTTCTTCAAAAAGTGAGGCGAATATATATTTGATTGATGGGTGCGCCCAGTAACGACGACATAAAAACCGTATTGCTGCTACTTGCTTCTGATCCTTACTGAAATCCTTACTGATCCTTTCTGATCCTTACTGTGAAAGGGGTGTTGGCGACTCCAACATCACTAATTGTAGTGAAGTCTAGGGATCATGTGACCACTTGACCTTGACGCAATACATATAGCGAAACGAATGCCCTCTTGATAATCGGCCGATAGTGCAAACAACAGAGCGCATTTTCCGATTCATGTTTTAAATAAATTCAGCACTGATGGCAATTAAAACGGAATTCGAATAATGAGACAACACTGTACATTTATAGGATAACATTAGAGATAAATTAGTCTATGAAAACAATTTGGTCTCATTTTTTGATACATATTGAATTTTCATCCAGACTCCTATCAAAAAGGAAATAAATAATTCATAAATTCATATATTGGTCTTTGTCTGATTAAATACATATTTGAAGATTTCAGATTATTATTTTGAGTGAAAATAACTAGCTTAAAAAATCTCAAATAAATATTTACGAAACATATCTGGTTCGTACTTTTGTCAAATGTAAGCGATAATCAATTAATTTAATCAGTTGCATATTTTTGCTAACAGGATTTACTTGCTATAAGATCAATTAAATAGCCGAATTCATGAGTATTTTATAAAGATATTATTAACTCAGCAGGCAATATAAAAAAGTGGAACACTCCCTCTTGCATAAAATTTATGAAAAAAGGAATTTGTATATCCTGATATTACATGCATTTTTAGAACTTCTAAAATTATCATTTTAGCATTTTACCAGCTTCCAGAGTTGTAGCTGTAACCTCATCGGATCTTGGACCTGCACCGATGTTGTTGTATGCTTGGACAATCACTTTGTACTTAGTTAGCCTCTTGAGATTGGTCAAGTAACTCAGTTCCTGTCCATTTGTAGCTTCGACGTTTTTATATTGGAATTGATCATCAGTTTCAGCTATCTTATAACCAATATAATAGCCCAGGATTTTACCATGCTGCAGAGCTTTGCGAGGTGCCTGTAGAAATCAAGAATAAATATCAAAGCATTTCTCTTGAAAAAATTACTTATTTGTGGTTTTAAAATCACTGCTTGAATTCAAATGAATCTTGTATATATGAATTGATATTTAAAACAACACAAAGTAAAATAAAATCTATTTGGAACTTGACAACAATCTTAATAAATTACTACAAAACATATCAGGCGGTGTTTATTTCAACGATTAACTACCAAATACTCTTTTCATTCGCACAGAAAAGTTGCTGAATGCAGCAACTTTTACTGTGAAATGGAGAAGCAAAATTGATTGGAGAAAACTAATGTATAAAATATTATAACAGGATTCATTTATTCAAATAAGCACTTTAACTTGAAAATGCAAAAAAATTATAGTTGAAATGATTTAGTTTAATTAACATATTATAAACATTCCTAAGTTAGCCACATACAGAAAGAAAAAAATATACGGGATGTAAGTATATATTTAATGTCGATAAGCATTTTGGAAAGATAATTTTTATTTTAACACGTATCTGCAGACAATAGAAAGAATTAGAATGTTTTAGAGATTTTCTAATTATATTTCATATCATCATTTATTGCCAGTTTTAATTCTTCTACAATCTTTATTCAATGATTTGAATCTGTAGTCAAGATTTCTACACTAATATGATACTGCACTGATATCTTTTAATAAACTCGAGAATTGGTATAAGAATAGTTTTTTCACTTTTATATTATTTTCATCTCGAGTTCATTTTTTAGCACTAACATGTTTATTTTAAGGTTTCGTTATCTATACATATAAACTAGCTGATAACCCGGAGTTACTCGGGGTCCAAATATTTTCATATGCTCCACTCACCCCACTTCATTTCTTTTTCTCCAAATATAATTGGCAATCGATGAAACAAAAATCCAACCTCAAAATAAAGCTTTTTATTCCAACCAAATTCCTTTACTACGGCTAAAAAAAGAATAATATTTAAAGAGAAATAAATAAAATAAAACATCTAAAGACAAAAAAAAGAGAGAGAAAAATGCAAAAACTATTAAATTAAAACACCGGAAATATAACTTTTATTTATGGATAAAAAAGAATATATAAAGAGAAAGAAATAAAATAAACATCAAAGAAAAAATGCAAAAACTAATAAATTAAAACACCGATTTTACTTATAACTTTTCTTCGTGTATAAAAAAGAAAATTCGCGAAAATAAGCAAAGAACCCCCGAATTCACAACTGAGAATAAAATAAATAAAAAATAATTTGAAAAATAAATAAATTAAAAAATAAATTACAACATTAGCTGCCTTTTGTGCTAATCCATCACTGTGGCAAATTTGGTCCCTGTAAGATAGACGGTCTGGGCAGGCATAAAAAAAACATGCATACATGTATACTCAAAAAACTGTTCATCATATACAGGGTTCCCACTTATATCCGTTACATTCTCATTAACTTCTAAACGGTGACAGCTTAGGCCATAAAGTTAGTGTCTAGGTATAGTAAAAAGGCTATGCGCTACTCGATAAGACAACATACAACGCCATCTATCGGCAAATTTTTGAATTAGCGGTCCTATCTCTTAAATGGTAGAAGATACGAGAAAAAAGTCAATTAGAAAGTTGTAGAGTACTCTCTATTTAGTACCAAAAGATACCTTGCGCACATTAATACTCAAAACAGAATGCAAAAAATGAGCATTTGTTTGGTCACGATTTCGAAAATTGTCATGTGGAAGAAAGAAACTGAGACACGTCCCTGTCTTCTGGATCATTTATTTACATTGCTCAAAATGCTCTCCGTTGGCCACTATAGACATTTGCACTCTGGACTAGATTTCTCGCTGCACACTCTACAACATGGCAAGTGTTACAGAGGCACAAACATCAGTAATGCGTCGTCGAAGATCCTGCAATTTTGGCGGAGGTGTCGTATATACCTGCCCTTTTATGTGTCCTCATAAGAAAAAGTCCAATGGGGTCAAGTCAGGTGAGCGCAGGGGCCACTCTACAAAACCACCATACCCGATGACTTGATTCTGGAATGTCTCCATTAGGTACTGCTTAACGTTTGAAATCTTATGAGGAGGGGCGCTGTCATGTTGGAACCATGCATTTCGGAGTTGGTGCAAAGGTAGATTCTCAACAAAGTCGGTTATTACATCCTGCAGAAGCTCCAAGTACCGTTGTCCTATTAACGTTCCCTCGTAAAATAATGATCCAATGAGCCTGTCATTAAAATTCCGCACCAAACATTAATCAACCAGCGTAGTTGATGTCGAACTTCGACAGCATATCTCGGATTTTCCAGCGCCCACGTATGAACGTTCTGTTTATTAAACATTCCGTTACGCAAAAAATATGCCTCATCCGTCCATATTATGTCTGCCAGGAATGTTGGGTTGTCCTCTAAGTTGTTCATAACAAAGTTGCACCAAGTGTAACATCTCTCAGCAGCAATCCCTGCACAGGCGTAGATCGGTATGGATGAGCACCTGATTCATTCAGGGTTATCCAAACGCGGCTTTTTGGGAGGCCACAATTTTCACTGATAATTTTTGTGCTGCTCTGAGGATGGGCGAGAGCGTATGCTAGCACATTTTTAGGTTGTACTTTGCGTCCTACGAGGTCTACGAATTTGAGGTCGGCTGGTCACGCAGCTCGTCTCCTTTGAACGTTTTACAACTTTTAAGATGGTCTTCCGTGTAGGATGAGGGCCGTCAGGTAAACGTTCACGATACAGCCTTGCAGCTGATTTTGCCTTACTTCACCGTAAATTAACAAGATCTCGCAATACTCTTTAATGCCAAATTTTGCCATAACCCTCAGCGTACAACCCAGTAGTAACATCCTTTTTATAGTAGTTGTCTCTGGTGAACAGGTATGACGTTCCATCCTCATTTTCTGTGTGTTTGGAGAGACGATTTTACAAGATCAGCAGAGAGTTTTCATGGTTTGCAGAGACATTCAGTAAAACACGCAACCGGTGGGGACAGAGACATGGTCCTCATGAATGCAAATCGCATGCATATCCCCTGCGCCACAACAAAGGCTGGTATGCAGTCCGTAAGGTAGTCTTTACTCGCTTCGCTCGCGTCTCACGACGCCATAGTAATGAAAATCACAATCAAACAAATGTTCATTTTTTGCATTCTGTTTTGAGTATTAATAAGCGCAAGGTATCTTTTCGTACTACATCGAGAGTGCTCTACAACTTTCTAATGGACTTTCTTCACGTATCTTTCATCGTTTACGAGATAGGACCGCTAATTCAAAAATTTGTCGATAGATGGCGTTGTATGTTCTCTCATCGAGTAGCGCATAGCCTTTTTACTATACATACACACCAACTTTATGGCCTAAGCTGTCACCGTTTAGAAATTAAGGGGGGTGTAACGAAGTAAAGTGGGAACTCCGTCTATATAGAAGCAGAGTGTGTATCTGTTTGTGTGTATGTATTCCTTATACAAATATACAGTTTTTGTCCAGTCTTGATGAAATTTGGCACATGTGCTTTTCCAAACAAGAGAAATCTCACTGTCAACTTTTCAAACACCAAAGTTAATTAAAATTTCAATTAATTAAAAATTATGCAAGATTTTGGCATTTTCCCGCGATGTCTTCAGAAAATATTATCACACAAAAATTATTTTTACATCATCTTAAAGTTAAAAAATTTAACGTTTCAGTGACATCACTCTCCGTACTATTTTTCTCTTATTTTGATAATTTTGTTTTAAATTTAATTTTATGCACAAATACAAGGGCATTAAAACACGCTGAAGATTAACACATTAGAAGAATTCTGTGAGAACATTAAAAATAAGTTTAAAAACAGATATGGTTCAATTATTCTATTTCAGTGGGAATTTTTTGATAGGAATCTCATACACACTGTGACAAGGAAGTGTCTAGTTTCTTTATTTTAGTAGCTCTACTTACGCTATATTTGCATAAAGAGCAGCTTTTGTTAATTCTGACAGTTGTATGGAAATGCCTTCTTGTTTATAAGTGTATTTGTTAACTAAGTATACTACTCTGCTGCTGTACTTCTGCTATACTGCTTTGATAGCTTTGAGAGATGCTAATGTTATGTGAAGTTTTCCTTTTACAGACGAGAAGCTAGGTGCTTCTGAATAAACCTAACTTTTTACATTCTTCTGTTTACTGTTGTGCCTTTTGAATCCATTGTCATGCCTAATTGAAATGTTTCAATTTAAATGAGGACTTCTGCAGACTCGGCCGAAATTACTTTTTTTGGGGCGTTTTCGATTTGATGAAAGTAGTTCCATCGTTTGGTGCAAAACCTGAAATTCTGCCATTCACATTTATGTTGTAGTAAAGCATCAAAGTTTCCGTATGATGTTAAAAGGAGATTTCTGCGCAGAAGACCCCTTTTAACTTCAATTTTGCTGTTCATCGCTAGATTAACAGTATACATCTTACAAGAAAAAATGCCTTACTGATAACTTTTATGGAGAAACATGGTAAAACATACAAAAAACTAGCGTTTGAAATTTCTAAAAATTAATTAATCCGTTTCGCCATTTAAAGCTTACCAGCTCTGACTCCCGAGAAATACAAAAATAGATTTATGATTGCCTACTGATCCTACGAAAATCACGAGAACGATTATGACTAGCAAAATGGATGATATCGGAAAAACTATAAAATTCATTCCAGAAAAAACACCATCTCTTTTGACGAGAAATCCAAACTTACCCGCTAGGATCTTCAATTGATCCTCAAGAGAACTAAAATTCATCTCCACCGCTTTTTTTCTACTATTAATTTTTGTTTTCAAATCTAAATTTTGCTTAAAAACACATAAATATTACATTTTATTTTGCTCTATTTGAATTTAAATTTAAATTTATTTGCAAATAAACGAATTTTAAATTTTATATGAGTTTAATTGATATTTCTGGCTTTATAATAGTTTTTCCTTTTTTAAAAAAATCTGAATTTTATTTGAAAACAAGTACATTTTCAAATTTAAATTTATTTGCAAATAAATAAACTTTTAATTTTATTTGAGATTCACTGATATTTCAGGTTTTATAATAATTTTCCCTGATTGTTTCTCCTTTAAATCTGAATTTTACATAAAAATTGCATTCGTTTTTAGTTTTAAAATTTATTTGGATTCTTTTAAATTTGATTTACTTGCAAATAAATTAATTTTGAATTTCATTTGAAATTTCCTTGATATTCTGGGCTTCTAATTATTTGTCACTGAATTTTTTTTGTTTTAAATCTGACTTTTAATGAAAAACGAATAGCTTTAAAATTATATTTTATTTTGAGTCCTTAAATTTAAATTTACTCACAAATAAATAAATTTAGAATTTTAGTTAAGCTCCGTTCATTCTTGGCTTTATAATAATTTTTTCCTTGAAATTCTGAGACGTCTATGCCATATGATTTGCAAAATTTGAATTTGAATTTTTGTAAAAATTAATAATTGTAATATTTTTTAGTTTAGTTTTCGTCAATATGTTAATTTTCTACTGTGAAACCCATTAGATATACCTTGGACCCTAATTTCAATGTTGCTTATAGTCCATTATTTTTCTCTTCTCCTGTAAAATTTTAAAATTGCCAGAAGTCCCCTTTTAAAATCAATCGATTCAATTTTACTCAACAATTTTGAATTATTTTTGTTTTTCCAAGAATGAAAATAGATCATTCTGCACAAAGATTCCTTTTCTCTTAACGTTTTGTTACTAAGATTACCAAGAAACACCGGGTATGCTGTTAGTTTCTTATATAATATATAAATGGGATATAAGTGCAATTTTAGTTTTACACGAAAGAATCAATAGGGCTACGGTGTAATACTATCTTCATAGGCCCTTCAAAAGAAAATAACCTTCTTAAATTAGAAGGAAAAGGAATTATTTGAATATTACAGCTTTGCATTAAGTAATTGCTTTAAAAAATCAGGTCTATTTTTTTAATATAAGTGTAGACAACTGATATCAAATAGTTTTTAAACTCAGATCTCCATCAAAGAAGAGTATAATTGAAACTAACCGTAATTCATTTTGACACTTGATATTAGATAGCACCTTCCTTCCATTTGATTGCGTAAAACCGTGAGAGTATTTTCCGGTATTAGTACAATTAAATCTTCAGTGCTCTCCTTATAAAAGTTTAATTAATTTTACCCATCTTCGAAATTTAATTTTGTCTCTGAAAATTCATAATGAAATTTTAAATACCATTCTCTTTCAGTATGTGTTAAAACTAGTCTTCAGAAGGGAAGCATAAAAAAATATGTAAAGTTTCATCCTGAATCTTTTATTTGAAATGTTTTGTAATTTTGTGAGAATTATCATTTAAGTTAAAGTCTGTGGAAATAATACCATGCCCTATGATTTACTACATAATTCTGAATTTCATTTACTGCATGTTAGAAATATGAATATGATTTAATCAGAATTTCTTTAGCATTTGGAAATCATTTTCATTGTGTAATGGCGACTAAATCTATTTCGAACAAATTTTGAAATAAACCACAGCCTCTGACATTAAGCAGATTATAACGCATTTAAATTGAAAACGCGTGACATTCATTTCCCCTTCTTTCTAGTCAACTGTTAGTTTTTCTTTTTCGTTTTTACAATCCCAATTAACAAAATCAACGATATACAATTGAAATATACGAATTTTAATATAAAATAAGTTTTAAATAAATATCATCTAATTATGTTTTCAAGGGAAAATATAAATCTTGGTGTGGTTGAGTGTCTTTGTTTAATCTGCCGTAATGGATATCATTTAACCTTCCAGCGGGCGCGCGTATACAAGAGATACAGTAGGACCCCGCTAATCCGGACGAATTCAGGCACATGGAGGTCCGGATTAGCGGGATTTCCGGATTAGCTAGGGTTTTAAAAAATAACACAAGACACTTTTTTTCAAAAATTGTGTGTATAATTACTATGGTATATTTGTATGAAGTAACATTGTATGGATGAATTAAATGAACATGATATGTACATACATAATTACTATATATGTATGTGAATGAACATAATCAGTGTCCAAAAAAAGTCAGTGATTTTTTTTTTTTTTGCGCGGCCGTTCCAATTTTTAATTCAAATGCGCGGCCCCTTAAACGTCTGATTATCATAATTTCGTGTGCTTCAAAATTTTGCTCTTCAGCCCACTGTAATGAAGTGTTGACGGGGTTTACAGGGGTGATGTCGTCGTCATCATCATCTTCTGCTGTTACCGTCCTGATAATTTCGTCAACTGCTAAAATTTCATTTCGAGCCAAACTGTCGTCAGTATCAGCAGCCCACTGGAGGGTTTCAGTATTAGACATCGGGTTCGTGTTTTGTAATTGGTTAATGGGTGATGCAAGCTGAATTTCTTCAACTTCAGAATCAATAAAATTGGGAAGCAAAATTTTCCACGACTTGTTGATCAGCAATATAGACACAGGTGACCAACAGTTAGCAAGACTGAAAACGACATCTTTTAAATTTACATTTTCAGTGTTTTTACCAAGGTTTCATTGTGCACAGTATCATTGAGAATGTTCCTAAGAAGCAACTTGCGATAGCCCAGCTTTATGTTTTGAATAACATACTGATCCATGGGTTGGATCAGCGCAGTCGTGTTAGAGGGTAGAAATATTGCGGAAATTTCACCGTATCAGTGCACAGCTCTTCTGCGGAAGGATGGACAGGACAATTATTCAACAAAAAGAAAAAAAATAGGGTGTCTCTCGATACGCCGGCGGTTGACTGCCCATTGTTGCGGGTTTGCATCATTCTCCATTGACCGTCCGGATTACCGAGGGTTCCTGATTAGCGCGTGTCCGGATACCGAGATTCTACTGTACTTGCATTGTGCATCGTATTACATATTTATATCGTCCTTTCATAAATTTAAGCGCAATTTTTATTTATAAAATATTTGCTTACTATTAAGCTAATAAATACAGATAACATAGATAAAAGTTGCATTTATTTTTGTAAAACAACACGTTATATATATGTGTAATACGGTTTCACAATATGTCGTAAAATTTGCTCAGGCGCGCCCGCTGGAAGGTTAAGTTACCCAAGCTGCTGGAGGAGGATATGAGGAACATTTATTTCGTCCTTCCAGACTCGAAAGATCATTTTACTGTGTTTGTCAACGACACTCGAAGTTTATAGATACAACTCAAAATATATTTGAGCATTTCGAACTTGTTTTGTAGTTCAAACGAATTTCAATTCAGGGACAATATTCCAAAAGGAGTGTTTTAAGGAAAAGCACTACGCTTTTTTTATTTAACATACATGCGAATTTTGAATGAAATGCTTGGAAATTTAATTTTTAAAATTTTATGCTGCTTTCAATGTGCCAGAAAAACGTTTGAAATCTTATAAAGAAACGCATAAAATGCAAAAATATCCATGCTTGATTCAACTTGTAATTTTGATTGTTTTCTGCACTTTTTTTGAAAACTTTCGCTTAAAAATTTGAAATTAAAATTGTGTGATATTTCACAAAACGACTTGAGACCCAAAATCACAAAAATATGTTCGCAATATCACTAAATTTTTAAATTAAGAAAAAAAGACTTTTTTCCAATGAAGCCAGATAACGTTAACGTTGAATTTTATAAGGGAAAAAGAATTTGAAAATGAAAGCATTTAATGAAAGAAAGGGGAAAATACACTTATAACACTGTGAACCTATCTAATATTCCATGTTCTTTTATATTTAACGTTGATATCTAATCGTGTATATAGTTTGAGTATATTTAACAATAAAATATATTTCTTCTTTTGGAAGATTCACTAATCTCTGAGTTTTTTTTATTTTTGTATAGACTCAAGAAAAATTTCACACTGATTTGAGTATTATTTGAAGAAATTAAATACACATTTTAAAGTTCTTTTAAATTTTTTTCTTCGTGGTTCTTATAGAAACTTTCACAAATATCAGGGAACCTTTCCATGACGGTTTGATATTTGTTCATATTTTGTTTTGCATTTATAGTGCTTTTGAGCATACTAATTTAAGAAATATATTAAACATATGCCAATAAATATACATTTTTTGCCGTAAAATAATTTATTTTTTACTGTTGGAGTTCTTATTTTAAATAAATAATTTATTTTATAATAGCCAATACTTAGATATATTTTTGCTTCATCAGTTATTAGTATGTTCCATAAGTTGAGAGTAACTTATATAATTTTATTATAGAAAAAAATATATAAAGGTACATAAATTGTAATACATACTCTCCATGTTACTTTCAAAGACTGTGAACCAGTTGGCTGAACAGTTACTTCTAATGGTGGAGCTCCAGGAACTGAAAATTAAATTATCGTTGAACAAAGCAAGGACATGCAATACAAACATAAATTTGATCAATTTGTATTTGATTGCCCTATTGAATATATTATTCTAAGGATTGGTTGTAAATTCAGTTAATTTATGCTTTTAATATAATGATTTTTCACACATAATTAATTTAAAATGCGTTTTAAACATTTCTAAATATCATTTCAAAAAGTGTCAAGTAAAATAAAGAAAATATTTCTGTAATATTTCTTTAATATTTGCTGTGCATAAATTTTTATCAGCAGCATTTCAACCTTTCTCACGATACGATTCTAAATCTGTAATAATTTTCGTTTTATTGGAATTTTCTACAAATAATAAGTATATAACTCATATTTCTTCACCATTATTTCTATGTGTTGAACAATTCTGATTTGTTGTCCTTAATTTATTTTTTAAGACTAGAAACTAGAGAGAGGATTTTATTCTTTTATATAAACATCGTGCAGTTTTACCTGAAAACTTTTGACATCATTTTTTACAGATATGTAAAATTATACTTTTATCTCGACATAAATTTGGAATTTAATCTTGCGCAGTATAGTCAGCATAATGGCTCTAGCACCGAAATGAAACCTAACCAACCTTAAGACTGTAAATAATTATTTTTTCTGTTTCCTACTTACGAAAATACTCAAGTTATCTTATTTTAACAAGCGTGGGATTAAATAGTCGCTTAACAAGAAACACAACCTGTCTCAATTTTTTGAAATTTCAAAGAGAAGAAAATATTCATAATTTTACAACAAAAAATATTAATATTTTTTACAACCAATGAAGAATATTTCTGAATATTTTTCACATCTAGTAGGAACATGGGGTCTTATGTTTATATCAGAAGTTAAATAAATTCAGAAATATTCGTTATTGGTTGTAAAAAATTGAATATTTTCTTCTCTTTGAAATTTCAAAAAATTGAGATAGTGGCGTTGCTTGTTAAGAGACGAAATGAAGAATCTAATTTCACAGATTTCTTGAATCATGCAATTTCTGTAATTAAGTTATAGTTTTTATTGAGCTATAAGTCACAGTTAGATTAGTGACTAATAAATTAGTTACACGTGAATATACATTTTCAGAACTATAGACTTTACAGAAATAAGGAAACTTGCGAATATTTTGAAAAAAAAATTACCCTCTTCATCTGTAACGACAGTGATAAATTCGCTGGGATCACTTATCCCAAGGGCATTTTCGGCTGAAATCCGGAATTTGTGAGAAGATGCTGGTAGTAATCCATTTACAATAGCGCTGATTTCAGACCCAGAGACGGCTGTTTCCTTCAAATCATCATCTTTGCTATCTGGAAGAATTTTCATATTAGCACAAACAAGCAGTGAAGGGAGACGAAAATATTTGAATTTTCTTTGACTTTTACTTGCAACATCTTTTGATTTTAAATAATTCATTCGAACTAATCTTCTTAATACAAAAATGTTAATAAATCATTAGAATTCAGTTGAAAACAACTATAAACGACCCCTTCATGATATTTCGAAATGCTGGAGAAAGTGGATAATTTGTATAAAAATTTTATTCAGCATAGAAAAGTAGTTTTTTTATTACAGCAAAAATATGGGCAAAATAATTTATGTGTAAATTTAGTCAAATACCCTCCTTGCTCAAAAAAATAGAGAGCGAAATATGACAGAAATTCTTTGTATAAATATATTATATTTAAATCTAAAAATACACCATATCTCTAAAATATAAATCACAAATCGAAAATAACATTCCTAACAAAAGAATGATTCATGTACTTCTAGAAATGATTCAGTTCGCTTTTATTCATTGATTTATTCGAATTTATACAAAAAAGGAAAAAGTTAAAAATGAAATAAAAATTCAGAAAATTGAAAAACTGTCTGTCCCACGACTATAGGCATCGTCTAATTTTAAATAAAAAATTTCTAATTATTATTTTTTCTTAAAAATCATCATTTTTCATTGAGAGCTATTTATTAACAGTTATTTTAAATAAGAATTGTCAGAATACTTTTTATTTTTATTTCCCCAAAATAATTATTTAACTTGCTCTAGAATTACTACTTGGTGTTCATGATAAGAGGCGAATGTTAAAGAGATTTAAAAGGAGCAGTTCATACAAATTTTAGCATAATTCATATACGTTTTAAATCAGAAAGCGTTCTCTAAGGTTTTAAAGTATCTTCAGGGAGGGCTTATAGAATTTTTCGGAAAGGTGACAAATAGTTTAATAAGAGAAGATCTATCTGATAGGTAAAAGAAAATATCTCTTCAAATGTGGCATCCAGGAAAAATGTTGTATTGTTGTATTGCAAAGACATTACAACCAACTGTTTTGAACACTGGAGTATCCGAAAACACTATTCACAGAAAAAAAGTATACTTTAAAACAGCGTCTCCCAAACTTTTCCCACTTGCCTACCCCTTGATTAATATTTTTATTTTAGAGTACCCCTACTGTTATATCCCCTAACCATCCCTCAACGCAAAAAGTTTTTATCAATCACTTATTAGTTAGAACTTTAGAGACAAACGACTCTAATGAACATAATAAAAGTTGTAGGACTGATTTTTGATTTTATTCCATTTTTATAATAGTTATAATTCAACGTTAATACGAATGAAAACAGCATTGCAATAATTTCGCATTAACTTCTGACGAGTGCTAACAATTACTCAATTACTAGATATTAATCTTATTCTTATTTCGTGAATAGGCTTTCGGGCTTGTACAATTTTCACTTTTACTCTTCAAACGAACTTGAGAAAACGAAATTCTAGAATGTTATCTTTAACGTTTTCCGCCATTACCAAAATAACTTTCGAATACCCTTAACTCGTCCCCCGCGTTACCTCAGGGGTTCGCGTATCACAGGTTGGGAACCACTTGTCTAAAAGAAAAAAAAATTAAGAAAATGTTAAAAAGGGTAACTTTAAGAGCACACCATAAAACAGCAAGACAGAATTGAACAATTAAAATTATGCTTCATGGAAATAAATAGCTTTTAACCATATTTAGTGATGAGAAAATAAATCACACGGACCCAATGCATATAAATTTTACTGGCATGATTTAATTAGCAAACCAAAAACTTTTTCTTGTAGGCAACAAGGTGTTGGATCAGTAATGGCTTGGAGTGGTTTTGGATTTAATGACCGCCATTCTTGGTCTTTTGCAGCAAAAAAATGAGCTCTAAGAATCACTGTAAAATATTAGAGCATCATTAGACCACTTCTACCCTTGCTGTGCGGATCCGATTATACTTCTCAACAAAATGGAGCACTGATTCAAACGTCAAACTCGATAATAAAAAAAAATGTGATTTCATCAGAATATTATCTATGTTATGGACTAACCACCACTTAGTCCAGATCTTGACCTTACAGAGAACATCTGGGGATAACTAGCAAGAAATGTATCTGAAAATGGAAGCCAATGTATTTCCAGCAAGTAGCTTTACAATAGAGATTGAGAAAGCACGGTATAAACTGTCCTCATAATTCGTCCTAAACCTAGTAACTTCAATGGAAAATCGGTTATTTGAAGTGACAAAAAGTTATGGAAGCAGTAGTAAGTAATAGGACTCTTAATAGTGTTGTTAAACTTTAATGTTTATCCATGAAATATTTTAATGCCTATAATTAGGGGACACTCAATTTTGTGATTTATTAAAATAAATAACATATTTTTTTCAATTTTCCATTAAATTAATCTAAAAGGTATTTCCTATAGTGATTAATATGTAAATAAGAAAATACTCTGTTTTCGTCTAGAAATAATCGTCATGTATTAGTGCATGATTTATTATGCTCGTGGGAAAGATCGCAAATATCCATTCTGCAAATGGTGGACCCTTCCTGTTGGCTTCATGTATCTTCCTACAAATTCCATTTACAACTATTAAGATAATTTGCTATGAAAAGAATACTCAAAGAAAGATGCCATTCTTTAATAAAAATATTTTATTATTTAGATATGGTTTTAATCTATTTTCTCTAATTTCATGGTTTTTATTTTTGAGTCAAAATTGATACTACAATTTGTTATGATTTGGTTTAGTGAAAATCTCAATCCACCGCCGTATTTATTTCTTAAGAATTCCTATACGATAAAGTTACATGGATATTCTTGAATTCATCTTCATTTAATTTATATCTGAAGGTACGAGATTTATTTCTTTTCTTATATTTCTCGTAAATTCTCACAGAAAAAAAATTATAAGTTCTGTAATTTTTTAATCAAACAATCAAATAATAAAAAAATAGTCTTTGCAAATGCCAACATTTAAGAGTTTAATTTTAGGTTATCTATGGGTAAACATTTATAAGTAAATCATGTATTGAATTTTTGACACTGTCTGGATATACAAAAAAATTCAGTATTAAAGGGAGCAGGAAACGCTGCTATGTTTTGAAGTTACAAGCGTGAATGAAAAAAAGACGCTCTCTAAGTATTAAAAAATATTTCGAATGCAGTTTCCGTAAACAAGTTTCGTATGCAGCATTTCAAATTTTTCAAATTTCCATTCTAAAGCAAATGTTTGTTGAACGTGTGAAATCAATTTTATAGTGCACTGCAATAAAATATTTCTTGCAACCACCCGGAATACTGTGTTTAATTTTCATATACTTCTTGATAATGGTAATGAAAAAAATAATGTTTATAATAATTTTATTATACTTGTGAAATAATTCACCGAGCAGAACTGTATCCTAAGATCATAAAAGAAATCTTGTGAAAACAAGCTTCTTATCGAAAATAAAATGGCAATATTTATTAGGACCACACAAAATTCGTTTTGTTATCCTAATTATCGTCAGACTAATCATTTGAATAAAGAGATACCAATGTGTCTCTGTTTTCTTTACTTGTGGTATATTTCTGCTGCACAGATCGCCCAGTTTGTTTCATTTTCTATAAATCTCAAATAAATATATCAAATTAGTTTCGAACACGCAATACTATGGACGAGTTTTCTGGTTTGTTAACATGCTTGTAATACGTATTTCCGGTGTAATGCTAAGTCATTGTATCTTCAAGGCGGAAGTCCAACATACAAGCAGATAAAATTAAGGTTTTTAACATAAGTAAAGAAACCAGAAAACTCGTCCATATCATGTGTTGCGTCTAAATCCAGATTTCATTAACCATCAGGCCATTTGTGTCTCCCCACATCAAAGAACTATTCAGCCCCTAACCTAGGAGATTTAACTGTAACTTCCTTTAGTTTTAGTTTCGGTTTGTAGTTTCAGTTGGTCCGTCTTTACCTTGTGTATATGCGTTCTTGAAGTCCTGATATTAAAGATCGTGATTTCGGTAAACTTGAGACATTTATTGGACTGTTTTTCTATTTCTAATTGGTGCGCTAAAAGTATTGATATCTAAACCATTTAGCATCATTGTGCATGTAAAAGTGCCCTGAGGAACAACTTATGTATGCAAAATTGAAGAAGTAAAGTGTTTTGAAAAAAATTAAAAGACTGATTGGATCAGTACAGTAAAATTCTATAAGTTCAATAAATTTGCCAAAAACTAAATTTCATTGAATTTCTTCTGTTCAACATGGAAACTATATAATTTGATACATGTTTTGATCAAATGCCCAGATATAATTTGAAATATAATTTCTTCGAGCAATATTTACCAAACCTCTAAGAAAACAATCTATATAAGGAAAAGTATATCGAAATGTTACTGAAATTTACATTCATTTATGCCCACTTATTTTCAATGATTTTGATTGAATTTGTATAAAACATGCATTAAACACTTATAAACGCTTTATTAGATAAAGAATCATATCTAAAATTACCGTAAAATTCAGGAAGAATTCGTCTGAATCAAAATCCTTGTTGTTTTTTTTAGTACCTTGAAATAGGTATTTTGGGTTAATTAGAAAATTCGGAATACTATATGTTTTCACTTACTTTCACTTCCATTTCCATACTGAATAACGTATTTTGTTACTGGGCTGTTACCACTAAATGTGGGTGACCAACTCAGTGTTACAGATCGGCTACTCTTTTCTTTAACGCTCAACTCTACAGGAGGGGAGGGTGGCTCTGAAATGAAGAAAACACATTATTTTATCATGAAGGCAAGAAAGATGGCATTATTTAAGAATGCTGAATTTTATAAAACTTTATAAAATACGATACCAATACCTGGCTATCACATAATGATTTAGTCTATTTAGTTTGTCGCGTAATCATAAACATAATGGCTAATGAAACACATATAGAATTTTTTTGTAAATTTCTAATAATTAGTACATTCTAACAAATTACCTTAATTTGTAGCATTTATATGCTAAGTGAGAGAGAAAGCGGACAAATATACAGTAGTGGACAATGAAAACACTCCATTTACATTTTTTTTATGAATATGTCATTATAAATTTAAATTGGAAAAATAAGACTATTGAAAAGAAGGTAATATTCATTGGTTTGTAATAGGAATGCATGATTGTTTCTGCAATTGCGTCAACCTTTAAGTGTTTGAGCAGTTTTGTGTATAAAATATGACAAAATACAGGGTGGTGTGTTTTCATTGGCCAGCACAAGTATATTTGGAAAGATGAAGTCAAACAATGTCCTAATGGAAAATTCATAATTGGAATGAAAATTTAAAGCTGTAATCATCGCTTTACTAAATGTAGATCTGAAATATGTCTTTTTTGATATATGATTGCCTAATGACAAGAAAAGATGCATCGGTGGGTCAAAAGTGTCTTTACTTTTTCGAAATCCCCTTCTTTGCCTCTTTCATCAGTTCAACTATAAAACAACCCACGCTAAAGTTATTGTGTTCATCTACATGCCTAATTCGTTGCCGTCTCGGCAGTTAGAGTTGCTCGGAAATAAAAGAACCACTGAGTTACTTGATAGCCAATTAATGTTTTTTAAATATTTTGGTGTTGAATTTTATTTGCTATTTTATTCATGAAAGTTGTATGCGAATATTATTTATTCATAAATGTTGTACGTATGCGTGCTCTTCGTTATTATTATTGTTGATTTTTTTATTATCTTTCTGGTGTTAGAAATGTGTGTATTTAATGTTAAAATCGGTTATAAGAACGATATTTTAATTACACAATAAAAAAATTACAGAAGAACCAGAAGAAGTAAACAATATCAATAACAATATACCCTTTTGCGCGCAACGCAGCAGCATTCAGTTATTGCATTAACAATATTGCCCAAACTCAACTAACCAATTAAGATACAATCAAACAATAAAAATCATGCTTCAATAAAAATTATAACATATTAAGATTAAGCAAATAAAAAGGAAAAAAAAGGAAAGGGAACTCGAATGGCGAAGTTTTTCAAAGGGCCACTCGCCATCGGAGTTCTAAACTAGATAAATTTTCTGTCCAGGGAATGAGTTTAATTTTTAATATCTCTTGTTAAATTATTTCACTTGTACTTATGAGAACGATGAAGGAACTGGCAGAAGAAATATTTTTTTTACATTCTTTATTTTTAATACGCGTTTATTAAAAAGAAATAGATTTTTCAACACATTTTTTAAGACATACATCGCTTCTTATATTTATTATATGTATTCTTATTATATTTATATTTATTCTTATTATATTTATTCTTATTTTTGCTATTTGTATTTGGGTTATATGTTTTGTTATTATTTTATTTCATATGTTTAAAATTTATATAAAATTACGACAAGTTGTGAACATAAAGTGAATCTGAAAAGGGCTATTTCTTCCAACCATAGTTGAAATTTTCTGTATTCAAGGTGCATTCAGATTAGGTAAATATTGATTTAGAGTAATGAGCAACATTTTATATGTGTATTGAAAGGAAGGGAATCTTTCTCTATTTCATCATTTCTTTGAAATAGAGGAAATTTATTCCATTGACTAATTCGGCTTTGAAAGTAAATAATAAATAAACTATTTTTGTTTTGTTTTAGTTTCTTTTTTATTCTTTTTTAAAATAAGATCGATTAAAATCCTCATTTTTTCATTTGTTTGGTTTGTCTCTATTTTTTAATATCAGCTTATAACTAAACGGTGAAATCACAGAAAATATATTCGAAATCCGATCCCACTAAATGATCCGCTGTGTATGAGGGACTTTTGCAAGTTAAATCTGACATCGGGG
>BGPR01004305.1:81287-106724 GCA_013235015.1 Araneus ventricosus | reverse complement strand
TTCCCTGAAGCAGTTTACTGAAAGAAAATCGCGAGGAATAGTAATAGCTAAAAGACATGGAATATTCCTTAAAGCAGTTTACTGAAAGAAAATCGCGAGGAATAGCACGAGCATGAAGACATGGCATATTTCCTGAAGCAGTGTATTGAAAGAAAATCGCGAGGACTGCTTGTAATATCCAAAGATACTGAATAACTTAATTAGTAAAATTCTTTTATAATTGAAAAGCATCGTTGCTGTATGGCCATCGCGAAACAAAACTGTACTGTCTTCAGCGTTTGGAAATTTCTTCTCAGATATTCTCAACTTAGCCAGCAGTGCTGCCTGGAGAACAAGAATTCATTATTATTACAAATAAGTTATAAAATAATTTGCATCTCATCGATGTAGTTAAATAATTTGTAATCCAAAAATACAAAGTTCCATAACTTAACAAATCTTTACGGATAGCAATGTGCTTCACATAATGATTGATGTGAGACATTATATTTACCTTTCATCTGAAGGAAAGTCTGATAACAATGAAATTAGTACTGACGTCAAATCTGGTAATCTTGTATAAATTGGACACGATCACCATTTCTTTTAAGCTTTAACGACACTTGCATTATAAATTCTTGTTCCGTTAAACCAAACAATTCAATCCAATTGTGCATGAGAGTTATTGCGATGTTTTTCCGTAGTTTTTGGATTTTTTGTTACTATAATTTAAAGGAGTAGCTAAGAGATGGACTTCAGAGTGGGAGGAACAATTCTGGTGAAACTCAAAATTGTGTTTTGGCATGAAAGTTGCCTAAGCAGACACAATAGCAAATTTAAAAAACAGGATTCAAGGAATCAAAAGGAGTTCAAGGAATCTCCTTATCAAGTTTTATGGATAAAAATTATATTCAGCTTTTCTTGAACTGTATAGTTATAATCTGATCCAAAGAAGCTTCCTCTACTGATGAAACTTATATGGAACATTTTAATGCAATATTTCGAATGATGAATTTGAAAAACAATATCCCTTTCGAATGATAAAATTTTTTGGAACACATTTTAATTTATTTTACAATTACAATTTAATTACATTTTCATTTATTTTTAATTTTCTTATTACAAATAAATGGAAAAAACATCCAATAGGCACTCTATTGACAATTTCTCTACTAATAATAAAGGAGAATGTGTGTGTTGGTCCTCTATAGGGCAGACAACTAGAGCTAGAGCTACAAAATTCGGCACGAACGTTCTTTGGAGGGTGGGAATGTGCGCCTCGGAGCCGTTTTTTTGAACTTTTAATTAGAATTTTAATTAATTAAAAATAAGCGAAATTCTGGCGTTTTTCCTTAATAACTTCCCTTATAACCGAAATTATAATGATAATGGATGAAAAGGTGCTGATTAAAACATATCTATTAAATATTACCTTAGCTTTCAACAATGGAAAGGAAACAGGCAAATAAATATTAGTATAGACAATGAAGGTGGTTTTAATTTCATTGCAACAATGAAAAGTATTGTAAATTATGCCAGAAAATATTTTTTAAAGTTTATTAAAATTAGAGAAAAAAATTGTACGTCAACTTAATTGAGAAAGTAATTTTTTTGCGTTTTCGGATAGTGTAAAAATGATTTTTGTGCTGTAATGTTTTTGAAAATTATTAAGGAAAAACGCCAAAATTGCGCTTAATTTTTAATTAATTAAAATTTCAAAAAAGGGCTCCGAGGTGCACATTCCCACCCTCCAAAGTATATTTGTGCCAAATTTCGTAGCTGAAGGTTCAGCGGTCTGGCCTGTAGAGCATCAACACAGACACACGCACGCACACGCACGCACGCACATGCACGCACGCGCACACGCGCACACGCACGCACGCACGCACGCACACACACACACACACACACGCACACACACATTCTCTTTTATTATTGGTAGAGATGTTCCTCTAACTGCATCATAATTGTTATCTTGATGCTTATTTTATGGTTGTTACCATTAAAATGTCTTTTCAAATAGAGAAAAATACATCTTTCTGTTAGGAAGGAGAGGGAGGGGGAAGACTTTTTTATGAGAGTTGTTCAAAGGAATTTAAAGCTACTCTGACTTCTCCCAAAATGATTCATATTTTCATAATATGCTGAAAAACATTCGATACTACTAAACTGAAAAATATCAAAGAGTGAAAATCAAAATGTTCTCAAATTGTTTCCTTGATATTCCAAAATTGTACGTGCTTCTGTGAAATTATTAGCTTAAAACAATACTTCTTTTAGATATAAATTGCCGAAAAGAATCTTTTCCTTAGTAATAACCATAAGAGATGTTTTAGCTGTTTAATTTGCTTACGTTTGTATGTCGAATAGTTTCTTGAAGTTAAATTTCGACCATGACAATTGAGCATTTTCTCTATAATTTCTTCCTCTTCATGCAGACTATAGAGATATGTGTCTTTCCTTCTGCAAACATTTCATATCAATCTAATTAATTGATATAACTAATCTAACTAAGCCTTTCTGTCTTCTTTCAAACTCAAAATTCGATTCTGTTACAAAAATTCTTGAAAGAGATTTTTCCCGTTTTAGTTTCAACCGATAGACAATCGCCATAATCTCTACTAATAATAAAGGAGAATGTGTGTGTGTCCCTGTGTCGGTCCTCTACAGGGCAGACCGATAGACCAAGAGCTACGAAATTTGGCACAAACATACTTTGGAGGGTGGGAATGTGCACATCGGGGCCCTTTTTGCCAAATTTTAATTAACTAAAAATTAACCAAAATTTTGGCGTTTTTCCTTAATAACTTCCGAAAATATTACAGCACCAAAACCATTTTTACGCCATCTGAAAGTACAAAAAAATTACCTTATCAATGATATCAATTAAGTTCCCGTCCATTTTTTTCTAATTTTAATAACCTTCTAAAAATAATTTTTGGAATAATTTACAACGATACCTTTCATTGTTGCGACGCATTTCAAACCGTTTTCATTGTTTAAACGAATATTTAATTGCGTGCTTCCCTACCATTGTTTAAAGCTAAGAAAATATCTTACTGGAATTTACTTTCTTCTTCTATTTGATCAATTTTTCTGTGAAATCTGTAGAGGAAGTCCTCAAGATAGTTAGTATATAATGAAATAATCCAGTAAACTGAAAGATTATCGTTGCTGTGTTTTAATTCTTTTTATCAGCGTGTTTTTAAGCCAACTATATAGCATGCTTCTGGACGTAAAATGTGCCGTGCAAAGGAAGTGTTGAAATCAACTGCGTATTTTACGATAATGTAGACAAGTAACAGAAAAAGAGTGCAAGCCTATGAAATGAACACTGGTTAATTGTCTATAGCAATTTGAAGCTTAAAACTACTTTTTAGGAGTACCATGAATATGAAACTATTTATAAGTGATTCAGTTGAAATTTTATTTCTGACGATCAAGCTGGTCGCCGAAGGCTGCTAGTTTTAAATAAATGAAAGGTAATTATTCTTTGAGAACAAGTGCCCCTATGGTAGGCGTGTCCCAAGTGTTAATACAGAATTTTCTCACACTTCGAAATCATTAAAAAAGTTTAAAAAACCACAAAAGGATGGACGTTGTATTACATAAAAAGCTTGATACTCTCATTCGGAAGAAGTATTTTTTTATTTTCTCGTATACGAAGTATACAAAGAGAAAGTATTGTAATCGTCAAAAAATTCGAACTAGAGATTTTGACGAATCTCCACGTTTTAGACCTCCCTGAGTCCGAAAAACAGGATTTTGGAATTATGTCTATCTGTGAACACGATAACTCGAAAACTATTAGAACTACGGGGATGAAATTTGGTATGTGGTCTTGAAACATAATTTGTAGGTTTCTATCAAATTTTAGACAAAATACGTCGACGGGTAGTCTGTCTGTCTGTATCTCCGAAGTCATGTGAACACTATAACTCAAAAACTTGAATAGCTAGATGGATAAAATTTGGTACACAGTTTTATAGTCATGAATGTAGGTCCGTATAAAATTTTGGTCGGTCTGTATAATTTACTATTGAAACCAATCCGTTATCTCCACGCGCATGCGTACTTGAATCAATCTTCTGTGCTGGCGAAAGGAGCGAATTACGTCAGTTTGTCCTTGAGACGGCAAGAGTGAAACCTAGCAGTGTGCGATAGATATGCGTTTTAATCGGCAGGCATCGCTTTGAATTTGATTCTTTACCTAGATATTTTTCAATCACTATAATGAAAAACCTTCTGATAGTCATTGGATTCTGGATAACAGTAGGTTCTAATTTTTTTTAGCCACGCGGGGGAAGAAGAAACGGCATATTTTGGGGAAGTATACGAGAAAGTTTAGGGGAGAACACTCCCATTGGTTCTGCTATGAAAAAATCGATTTGGCATTTCAAGTGGTAAAATAAACCAGCGGGAGTGGCCTCCCCTAAACTTTCTCGTTTACTTTCCCAAAAAGGTGCTGTTTCCCCTCCCACCGCGTGGATAAATTAGAAGACCACATACGAAATTTCAATTAACTAATGTAAGTTACTAAAAGATTTGCACACATCTAAGCAGCCTTTTAACTTGCCAGCAATATCTCCGATCTGATTTTACAAATTTACTACCGATATTTGTAGTTGAAAATATCATGCACATTGGCAGAGTGCTTAAGAAATTAAAAAAGCATGAAAAACAGAACTGATGAATCAATTGACACTAATTTTGGTTTGTTACTTTATAACTTTGCTTTTAACAACTACTCTCGTTCTGTCAGAGTAAAAATATTGCAAAATCCACTCAGAAAAAAATGCATTACGAAATATACAAAATAAAACTAACCAACCAAAAAACTAATCAAATATGCAACTCTTGAAAATGTTTCGGCGTGAAAGAAAAATTAAAAGAAAACACTCCATAATTAATTCACTTTTATTCGAGAAGAATTTGGCGGTGAGCCAAGATGACCGTATTCGGGGAACAGAGGTAACCAGGACGCATGCGTGTGGAGATGACGGATTCTCTTCAAAAGTAAATTATACGGACCGACAGACAGTCAACCCTTTGACGGATTTGGCCCAAAATTTTATACGGACCTACATTCATGACGATAAAATTGTGTAATAAATTTTATCCATCTGGCTTTTCAAGTTTTTGAGTTATAGCGTTCGCATGACCTCGAACATGCAGACAGACAGACTTCCCGTTGACGGATTTTGTCCAAAATTTGATAGAAACCTACAAATTATGTTTAAAGATCACATACCAAATTTCATCCCCGTAGCTCTAATAGTTTTCGAGTTATCGTGTTCACAGACAGACAGACACACAGACAGACAGACATAATTCCAAAATTGTGTTTTTCGGACTCAGGAAGGTCTAAAACGTGGAGATTCGTCAAAATCTCGAGTTCGAATTTTTTGACGATTACAATACTTTCTCTTTGTATACTTCGTATACGAGAAAGTAAAAAGAGAATCTGTTGGTTCTGGCATTATAAAAGTTGCTGTTCCCAATATGGCAGTATACAGAGGTTTATAGTTGACAAACTTATCGCAGGTTTATCATGAGAGTGCGATTTGTGTATCTCAGACTGCCATATGCATCTGATCAGACTGCCGGTGACTCAATCTGCTAAAAAATAATAACAGATGCTGAAGCCATATTGGGAACGACAACTTTTATAATGCCAGAACCAACAGATTCTCTTTTTCATTTTACCACTTGAGATCCCCAATCGAATTTTTCTTAGAAAAAATACTCAAAAAGCTTGATACTTTCATCCGGCAGCAGTATTTTTTCTATGAAAAAATCGATTGGGGATCTCAAGTGGTAAAATAAAAAATGGAATCTGTTGTGGCATTATAAAAGCTGCTGTTCCTAATATAGTTGCAGCAAGTTTTATTATTTTTTAACAGATTGAGTGATCACATGCATATGGCAGTCTGAGATTCGCAATTCGCACTCTCATGATAAACCTGCGATAAATGGAACAAAATGTAGTTAAAGTAACGATGTCACATCGTACACTGCTTCATCTAGACTTCAGGTAACGTTCCAAATACAAGTCTTCGTAACAATTTCTTGTGAGTTCTTCAGAGCTACACTGCTTCATCTAGACTTCAGGTAACGTTCCAAATACAAGTCTTTGTAACCATATGTTGTGGGTTCTTCAGAGCTAATATCAGAATGTGTTGATACGTCTATGTATATTCGTTAACTCTGCAAGGCAGAACGTGCATAGGGAAGAAATTTCAACTATACAGCTTATTTATCCTACATTCGTATTCATATGCATCACACCGAACCCACTGAGAATTTCAGTAGTTTTTATTTAATACGAAACCCTTTGAAAACAATGCTATCTAGTTATGATCGTCAATATGGAAATGATTTTATAAAGCGGAATTTTATGTCTATGTCAGGGGATTATTTAAGCATATTTTTTTTCTATCATAGGAAATTTCAGACTCGCGACCCTAGGATTTGATGCAACTGAATACCACTCCATATTTCCGCTCCTAGAAATATTTAGATTCTTGATCAGTTGAATGCGTTCGGGGTGGAAAAAGCAAGTGTGAATAAAGGAATTCAAAGGAATTATAAATTCAAACGATACTAAAGGATAAGTATACAAAAACAAAAATACTAATGAAACTTAAAGAAAACAAATCGACGGGAGGCTGTCTTTGCGAAACAGCCACTGGGATTGAGGGGCGTAGACTTGCCTTACTCAACTGGACTTTCTGTGACTAAAGTAGCTCTATGTGACTATTAACTCTGTAGTCTATAGTGACTATTAGTCTAGCGTGACTATGTGACTCTATCTATGTAAAATTCCTCGAGATTTTCATCAACTTTGTAACTCGACTAAATCGTAATTACAAATTCTAAAATTATTTTTGAAATCTTCAATGTCCACCTTTCTCTGTTCAATGAAACTAAAACCAACTCTCAATGTTATTTGATTGCGGAGCTATAAGCGTTTAACTTTAGCACGAAATTCGTTGCAATTTAACAATTCTTGAGTAATATTTCGCGCGATCGATGAATGAATTGCCTTAGTCTGCGTGCGCGCGCATCGGGCGCTGTGCGTCATCAAACGTTTTCGTGATTTTGACCAACTTTGCAGCTCGACTGTGACTAACCGTAATTCCAAATTCTAAAATTCTTTTTGCAATCTTCAATGTTCACCCTTCTCTGTTAAATAAAACTAAAACCAACTCTCTATATTATTCGATTGCGGAGCTGTGAGCGTTTAGAAACACCACGAAAGCGTCATAATTTTTTCCTTTCCCGACACACCATTAGCCAATATGGAGAGACTTAAGACTACGTCAAAAACAAAGTATAGCAAAAATTAAACACAAACGTAATAGAACCACTCAAAGATGATCCGCTTGAACATGGCTCTGCTTTGGTGCCAATGTGAAGTGCGATTAGAAAGATATTAAGGGGATCTAAATGAAGGAAATTATTAAACTCTGGGGACCATTTGTAGGAATTTTGCTACGTTGTTTCCCAGAGACATATACTATTTGAACTTGAAAATTTCTTGAAGAAACTATCGGATTTTCGAGGTTTTAAAAATCTAAACCTGAAAATAAGCCATCAAAGTCGTATGCGATAAAGACTTATTACTGTATTTAGATCTATTTTTTTCTTCAAAATGTAAAATGGAACTTACAATAAACTGCTATTAGAACATAAAAAAGTTGATGATTTCTGATATATAACTGCTAAAAATATTACTACAATAAAAATAATAAGTTTAAAAAATATTAACTCCATGTTATAATTGTGGATTTTATTGACATAAAGACTTTTGTATACGTAATTCATAATCATTCATAAACTGTGTATTTTCTTTAAAGTATAGGGAGAATGCGGGGACATTGATACAACTTTTTTTGGAAAGCTAAAAAATGATTTTACCAATGGCAATAATTAGAACTAAAGTACTATATTTATAAATTTTAAAATCTAATATAAGATTGAAGTCGAGTTTTGGTCATAAATGACATAATAAAATACCTATTACATTTTTTTTCCTAAAAATGGAGTCGTATCAATCTGCCCCATACTAGGGGTACATTGATGCACACGGAAATATCAAAAATAATGATGGTTAATATGTCTGGGATCAAAACAAAAGCTGTTTTATCAATAAACTTTATATTCCACTTTTAATCCTTGATGGATTAAAAGTTTTACAAAGTAGAAAACTTTTATTTTAATCGAAATTCAATATTTTTAATGAGACTGAAAAAATGAAACAATATTGCCTCAGAAAATAATTAATATTTATAAATAATAAAAGAGAATGTATGTGTGTGTTTGTGTGTAAAAATACTTTGAAGCGAGGGAATGTGTACATCGAAGCCGTTTTTGGAAATTTTAATTAATTAAAAATTAAGAGAGATTTTCACGTTCTTCCTTGATGACTTACGAAAATAATATAGCACAAAAATAATTTTCACACCATCTGAAAATGCAAAAAAATATATATCTCCGATGATATTAATAATATTTCCATACAATTTTTGCATACAATTTTAATAAATTCGTAAAAAATATTTTAAATTTAATTTGCAACAATACATTTCATTTTTGCAATGAATTCAAACCATTTTCATGGCTTAAATAAATACTTAATTTGCTTTTTTCTCTTACATAGTTCATTTTTACGTTATTTTTTTATTTCTGAAAACAATTTTTCAAAGTAGCTGCTTTTTAGGCACATTAATACACACAAAAGACACGTATCAATGTGCCCCGGAGTCAACTGTATCAATCTGCCCCAAGAAACTTTTTTACTTAAAACAAGGGGTCACGCAAATTAAACGCTAAATAAACTCAAAACTTAATATAGTTCAGAAAAATAAATGTTTTTTCCTACCTGTGGAGTAGATTCCCTGGCAGGAAAACGTAATTAGTGAAAGAAATCACACAACTTGTACTTAGAGAAAAATTTACTTAGACGAGAAGATTAGCTGTTCGATTCATTTGTAAATTAACTTTTGACTAAATATGGCCGAAAAATATACCGTGTGCTAATGGTTACAGTGACATATTTATGAGGGGATGTGAACATAATGAGCCATTCCAATCATCAAAACTTATGGACTGTATCAACGTTCCAGTGTATCAATCTACCCCATCTCCCCTACTACATATTATAAACATTTTATTTCTATTTTATTGTTATTAAATTCTTGACATAATAGAAGAAGACCAATTTTACTTTTCTTAAAATCAACTAAGAAATTTTTATCCACTGGTTTTAAAAAGACATTCTTCTAAAAATTTTGATAGCAAGGTATCAACTTCTCGTAGAACATGGAATTTTAGTTCCATTTCCGACAAAAGCCCATCATGTGAACGGATATTTGAAAGGAACACATTGCATTGTGGTCAAGAGACTTCATCCTCAAACTGATCCTCTGTACCTCACAATGCAGGATTAATACATATAGTTGCTCTAAAAAATAATTGTGATACGTCTGTTTGAATATCACCTAAGAAAAACTGACATTTTCTGGTCTGTGTTACTTTATATAACAAATATTTTTTATTAGTATACGTAGTATATTAAACATTTTTATATTTTGTTGGGATAGATTCATAAACGGACAATGATGTTTTGGAATTTTTAAAATTTGTTTTCTCCATATTCTCCCAACGGGGTCAGACCATAATTTAGAACATTTAACATGACATTACCGCTTCATTCAACAACTGAATTGTACTGTTTGCATATTCCAATGGCCCGGCCCTAAATGGACGATTTACGAAAGAGAACTTTTAGGGTGACATTGTTCTTGTACCCTGCCTGTAAACTGTCCTGCCATTCAGCAACACGCAGCCCATTCATTACTTAACAGGAGGTACTATTCGATGTCACCGCCTTTCATTCGAATCGGAATATTTTTCCGAAAAAAACAGAGGCCATCACAATATGGCGGATGTCCTGGAAGTGCGCTCGGGTGGTCAGCTGGCTGGACAATTTTGCGCGACTTGTTGAAGAGCACGATTGACCTGACCAATTGAAAGTTGTAAATCACACGTGAAGAAGGTGGAATCGGAAAGCTTCAGCTGTTGCCACAGAAGTGTTGAAATAGCGAGTCAAATTTAAACGAATTAGTGTGTCTTCCATATTCTGAAAAAAGTGGACGGTGTAACATGTGAATGACAGTTTTCGCTCCTTTTTTGAAGAATATTTTGTAAATAGGAACAGGAGGATAAAATTTTTGTTCTGTGCGAGATTTGGTATTTTAAACTGAAGCCAAAGATATATACAGTCAGTACAGAATGGATAAAATTAGTGCTTAGTTCCTAAAATGGACCACTCCTCTCTGAAGTGCTGACTATAGAAAAGAGTGTTGAACTGATTATATAACCTCAAACGGATTATCATCATTTTCATTTCAGTAGACATTTTGAAGTCATAACAAAAATGAAGTCTTATATAGGAACAGTGCTCATATTTTTATCAGGTATGTACTGATATATTATCTGTTTTAAGTTAAATTCAGTCGCCAATAATTGTTTTATCTTAGATGCAATCTTTTCATTTTTTAAAAAAATGCTTTGTTTGAAAGCTGAACTGAAATCATGAAAAAGAAATAATATTCAAGAAAATCTTCAAACTCAGTAAATTAATTGACAAAGAAATAACAGAGTTTTGAATGAATAAGATTAAATAATTCTCCTAAAGATTAAATAAAAGCACAAATTATTAAAATCATTATTTACGGAAAATGTAAGAAATAAATAGAAATTTGGCCGATAGTTAAATACAATCGAATATATAAATTAAAAGGAAAAGATATAATACAAACCGTGTTTATTTTTTAATGTAAATCTGGTGTTGTTTAATTTTTATTTCCTTCAGTTGAAAGTTAAGATAACTTACACATGTCTGTAATTTATTTTTTTGAGTCAATTTAATTAATCTAGTCATGAAAATCTAGTGACATAAAGAATTTAAAACTCGTTTTTGTCTTGCTTAAAAATATTTCTACAACCTTCTTAGAGCTATTGCAAAACAAATAATGCTGACCGGCTTTATTAACTTTTAGAAAAAAATCTCATTCTTGAGGCTTCGATAACATTTATGTAATCTTTATAGGTAAACAAAATTTTTAATGTTATTAACCCTCCGAGAGCCCAATTATATTATTCTTACAGCTTTTAGGTTAGAAAACTTAGCTTATAAAGCCAATGAAAAATATTTTTGAATTTAATCATATCCCTTAAATCTTAAGAATAATTTATCCGTTGATGTTTATGAAAATATCAATATAAATACAAATTATCCAGTTTTGAACAGAGCATAAAAACTTAAAAAGCCGTTTCCGCCCCTAAGAGGGTTAAATGTCACTTACAGATGTATATTTTTAATTCTTTTTAGATAAAAATGTAACCCAAGTTATCATCTTAAATTATCAAATTTTTTAAAAAAGAAACTCCATATCAAATCACTAAAAAAAATCCTGAATAAATGCTAATAAGAATCTCTTTAGTTTCTAAGAACACTTTCTTCTAACATAACATTTTAAATATACCGAGAATAACGTAATAAGAATTTATTGTCGAAGTTCTGCACGGGAAAAGGAAAGTTTGTCCAAATCCCCACAAACCAGACCATAAAATTAAGAAAATATATAGTGACAAAAAAACTAAAAATTTTATTTTTAAAAAAATGGAAAAATAGAAGAAGAAAGCTAAAAGCATTCAGAACAAATTCATTCTTAGTGGAATTAATATTTCTGCATATAGAAGCTGAAAGTATTCGAAATATTTTCCTTTTTTCCTAGCTGCGGATGGCAACAAACATGTTCATAATGAATATTACCAATTCTTAATCTTAATTTGGCAAAATTACTATTATTTCATAGTTTACAGAACAGAATAAAATTTACTGGAAAAAATTTAAGAAAGCGAAAATGAGCATAGTAATTAAGACCTTTCTAGTAATTTTGAGTTAGTTATTAAAATATCTTACGTGCTTGTTAAAATAACTTGTATCTTACTTATTTTATTTTTATTATAATTCTTTGTTAATTATCAGTGACAAAACTTTTGAATGAATATTAACTTTATTGTGAATCCAGTAATATGCATGTCTTTCGCAAGGGAAATTGGTGATTAAATGTCGAACAAGTATTTTGATGCTGGTAGAGTTCACAGGTGATTTCGCTTTAAGCCCTGCTGAAATGCCATTCCAAAACTTTTAACCACAGCTACAATTGAAAGAGAGAGATGTAGGCTTCCAAAGCGTTGGACATCATTTAACAATTAGAAAAAAAATATTCTTGACCTTTTTAGTGTTCGAATGTTTTCCAAGGAGTGTCAGCCAACGCAAATGATGGCATATTTCTTTCCTTGAAAAATTTTAAGCAAATGGATTGTTGAAAATAACTTTCTCACCAGCGAAATTCATTGCTATTCTTGCTGTCAACGCTAGATGTGCATTGCGAATTTTTAATTTGCCATTTCCTCATTTCATACTATATTATCTCTCAACACAAATTATTTAAAATGTATTACTATATCGAAAAATCTGACAGCAAGTGTTTCTCTTAAATTATTTGACGTTAAGAAGCAGAAATAGTTAAGAAAATCTTCTTATTTCAAAATATTCTTATGGAATACAAGGAATATCTGCATTAAATTAAATTTTATTTGTTCATTTTTAAATACCACTGAATGAGGTAAGACTGTGGCCAGTGGATAGAACATGTGTCTGCACGGATTTTTGCTAACATGTAACTCTAACTGCATCCAAACTAACATTTGCTAATAGCGAAAGGCAGTTCATAAACTTGGCGCTAATTGGTGGTAACCGCGAAACTGCTGACTTTCATTGTTGCCTGTATAGTTATTGGCTTTTAACCTCTGGTCTGTGCTCTTAATTAGTATTATTCAAAAACTGGTAGACCGATGTGCCTTTTAGCAACGAGTTGCTCGTTACGGTGGAAATGGCTGCTGGAGGTTTTCCTCCAACCGAAACACAAACGTCGGACAGTTTCCTCTGAAAGTTCTTCCGGAGATCAATCTATTCACATATATGGAGCTCAGTCTGCCTCAGGTGTTCCAAGAGAGCTTTGACTAACAAGTGATGCCGCATTTTGCTAATATCATGAGTTCTTGGCTTATGAGCTTAGCTCCATGCACTATAGATCAAGTGAGATTAGAGCCACTGCCAGAGTTGTTGGTACATTCTTACTCATTCTACCATAGGGCTAATTTGTGTATCTCATTTC
This sequence comes from Araneus ventricosus, assembly GCA_013235015.1. Taxonomy (NCBI): domain Eukaryota; kingdom Metazoa; phylum Arthropoda; class Arachnida; order Araneae; family Araneidae; genus Araneus; species Araneus ventricosus. The sequence continues at coordinate 93,492 of BGPR01004305.1, read as the reverse complement.
TGTAATTACTAATATAATAGCCCAGATCTGTCTCTCGGTAACGCTCTGACGTCACCAACAATAAAACTCGCGCCATAGCACTGCGAGACGTTAAACAGCATTATTTCATTGTTAGAGAACCTAAATTTCAGAAATTTTAAATTTAAAAGAGTAATTGTCGTTCTAATTTCAAATTTAATAGCTCTAAAATAGTGAAATAAAATTTTCTATCGATTGATATAAAATGTATCTCGCTATGATCAATAATTCCCGAGAAATTTTAAATTATATTAATCATATATTTCAAATTTATTTCCGTTTTTTAATAGAAAGTGAAAATTACGTCAGTGGTATATCATGTGCATGATATAGTTTGGACGCCACGATGCATCTGATTATTTATTGGAATCGTGATAATAAAATTTGATAATATTTTTTGGCAACGTTTGACAAGCATAGAAGTGCTTTGTTTTGATTAGAATTTCGAAAAAGAATTCCTTTGAAATTATAACTTTTTACTTACGTTCGACAAGCTGAGAATTTCATGGTTATTGAATTATAATAAAATTGTTAAGCAACGAAAAATACTTCACTCGGAATGCTGTTTGCCATGAGGTTTCTTGAATAAAGAAATATGTAAATAATATGTAAATAAAAAAATATTTCCTGTCATAAAATATATGCTTATTTTATTTGTTTTCAATCAATGTTAAACATATATATCTATTTAAACACGTCAAATTTGACAGGAAATCTCTCGAATGAAGAGGCAATTTGCACCCGTCATACCATGACGGGTGATCTTCTAGTGTATTAATAGTTGCCCATAAAAAAATTTAACGGTTAACATTGGAAAGAATTTGCCCTCGTCTCATTAATAAAATCAAAAAAATTTAACTAAAAAAAGTATTGGTTTTTGAAATATGAAGCAGAAAATTTTGCTGTTTCAGACCTTACATTGTTTGAATGATTTTCATGGGAACTATCTCCTTCAGAATTCTAGATATCGTTGGGCCATTCAAACTACATGATTACTTCGAGGATTTGTTAATTTGAATTCCTTTAAACTTTTTTATGTGTTTTATAGAATATATTTTGCAAGCTTCTTACCGTAAGATGATCTTAAAATAATACTTTCCAGAAGTAACCTTTTTTCTGTTCGATATTGCAATATTTCGCGTTGCTCATATAAGTTTATTATTCATGTTTATTAAAAGTAATATTTATTATTTTCATCTCTGATGTTAATTGATATATTTATTATTAAAATATGATTTTGAAATTTCAAATAAAAATTTTCTGAAATTTTTAAGTTCATTGAAAGGAAAACAGGTTCATGTATTTGCATTGTCACATTTTTGTATTGCATGTGTTGGCATTTAACAATAAATTTCTAAGGATAATTTATCTCTCAAAAAATTTAAAATTACTGAGATAACAAGAATTCTTTTTTTAACAGGAAAACTGAAAAATATCCTCAGATAATGATTAACCAGACAGTTTCGAAAACCAATAGTCATTAAATAACTGAAATAGGTCATGTTTCTTAATATTCTAATACAGTTATAAAATTGCTAGTTTGAAGGTCGTTTTTCTGTGCTTTTACACACGAGGTTTGAAATATTTTTTTCATATTAATGCATCCATGCCGCTCTTTTCTCATTTTTGTAAAGATAAAAACCGATCTCATGGAAACTATCAAAACAGTTTTTTTCATCAAAAACATTATCAAACGAAATTGATGGCTAAAAAATGTTTATATAGTTCTGAACAAGTAATAACATTCTTGTAACTTGTATTGCTTACTTATTTGTGTTGCTTACCCCCAAATATAGCACAAACAAACACTAAGCTCTAAGAAAGAAGTAATTTTTCTCGCATTCGCGCGCGCAAAAATAATTTGTAATAGGAGATGAGGTAGATTGATACGCTGGAACATTGATGCAGTTCTTAAATTTTAATGATTGGAATGGCTCAAGATGTTCATATTCCCTCATAAATATGTCACTGTAACTATTAGCACACGGTATATTTTTCGGCCATGTTTAGTCAAAAGTTAATTTACAAATGAATCCAACTGCTCATCTTCTCACTAAGTGAATTTTTGTCGAAGTATGTGTTGTGCGATTTCTTTCACTAATTACGTTTTCCCGCCAGGGAATCTACTCCACAGGTAGGAAAAAACATTTATTTTTCTGGAATATATAAGTTTTGAGGTATTTTAGCGTTGATTTTGCGTGACCCCTTGTTTTAAGTAAAAAAAGTCTCTTGGGGCAGATTGATACAATTGACTCCGGGGCACATTGATACGCATCATCTGTGTGTATCAATGCGCCTTAACAGCAATTACTTCGCAAAATCGTCTTCAGAAATGGAAGAAAACGTAAAAATGAACTATCTAAGAGAAAAACGCAAGTGAGTATTTGTTTAAGCCATGACAATGGTTTGAATTTCATTGCAAAAAGGAAAAGTTTTGTTGTAAATTAAATTTAAAATATTTTTATGAGTTTATTAAAATTGAAGAGAAAAATTGTATGGTAACATAATTAATATCACCAGAAAGATATTTTTTGCATTTTCAGATGATATGAAAATTATTTTTGTGCTATATTATTTTCGTAAGTCATCAAGGAAGAACGTAAAAATTTCTCTTAATTTTTAATTAATTAAAATTTCCAAAAACGGCTTCGATGTACACAGTCCCTCTCTTCAAAGTATTTTTACACACACATTCTCTTTTATTATTTACAGATATAAATTATTTTCTGATGCGTTATTGTTTCATTTTTTCAGTCTCATTAAAAATGTTGAATTTTGATTAAAATAAAAGTTTGTTACTTTGTTAAACTTTTAAACCTTGATTTAGAATATAAAGTTTATTGATAAAATAGATTTTGTTTTGATCCCAGACCTATTAACTATCATTATGTTTGATATTTCCGTGTGTATCAATGTACCCGTTGCATGGGGCAGATTGATACAAATCCATTTTTAGGAAAAAAGTGTAATAAATATTTTATTATTTCATTTATGACCAAAACTCGACTGAAATCCTGTATTAGATTAACAAATGCATAAATATAGTGTATTAGTTCTAATTATTTCCGTTGGTAAAGTCATTTTTTAGCTTTCCCCCCGAAAAAAGTTTATCAATGTTTCCGTGTTCCCCCTAAACTTCAGTAAACCGGTGAATGAACTGAATGAATGCCTTACTTAAATGTGCTTTGTAAGCAAGCATTGTGAGGTAGTTATCTGGGGGGTTAGTTTGCTGAAAACTAAAATATTCAGAAAATGCATTAGTATAAAAATTATATTATACCTCTTTAATGAATTGAAATTTATTAAAATTCCATGGACTTTGTTAGTTTATTAACTGATAGAGCGTGTACAGAAAAAGAATGTATCAGTATGATCCCCAGCAAATTTCTAACAGTGGAATTAAAATATTTCCTAACAGGGAAAATCTCTAAATATCAAAAATCAGACTGTTTTAACCTAACGAGTCTCAGAAAGATATATATAGACGTTTTACATATGTGCGGTCTGTTTGAAAAGCACTTGACTCAATAATGTCGTGAATAGCATAGTCTATTTTGCGTTTTACATTAAGTCCATTTTGAGTGCGCAAAGTCATAGAAAAATGAAAGTATGCAAAATACAAAAAGAAATGATGGATGTAATTTTTTATTTACGTGATAAAATAATGAAGAAGGTGTTATGTTTCTATAGCATTATTTTTTATAGTTTGAATTTTAAAAACACATTCATTTCTCGACCTAATAATTAATTAATACAGCTACTCATCATTAATTAAATTATCTTTTTTGGATTATCTCAACTCAAACACTTCTGGGTTAGTCACAGCCATCTCAAGTCGATTCAGTTCTATAATTCTGTGACATCATGATATTTTAGTACGGACTTACTTTCTTCCATTAGAGTTGCGACGGCTCAGAACATTTTGAGACTCTGAGCAGGTATCAAACAGAGAGATAAAAAAATATTCATTTATATGAAATTACTCAAAATGAATGAAAATCGCTCAAATTATCTCTAATATTGTCAAATCACTGAAACTTCATGAAATTAAAATTTTAATTTTGAACTGCAGTGGAACTTATAATTCGTAGTATTTGTAGATAATGTGAATTTTTCTCTGGACCATTGGATTTCCTATTTAACATAGAGTTAAAATATCGTCTATGATTTGCATTTATTATGGTTGATTCTAAGTCAAAACTAAAAATTGCAGCAAATTATTTTTCAGTGATCATAGATAAATAAATTTTGAGCCCTCTTCATTACTGCTGTACAATATATTCAATTAAAAGAGCAATAAAAAAATCTCACTTTTTAAAATAAAACTTCGAACCCGTGAGATGTAAATTGTACTATTTATTTTGATTTTTTTTTGTACAGTTGTTTTATTCAAAGGTTTGTATGCTGCTTATTAAAATCACGTACATATTTATTAAAATTATTTTTAGAAAAATTGTCAAAAAAATTTTAATAAGATTATTATCACTTCATTGAAATTACTTGCTGCATGTTCATTATTATTATTAAAATTATAATAAAAATGCTTTATGTATTAAAATCTTTTTAATATTAAAATAAATCTTTACAGCCATGTTTAGTCTAAAAATCGACGCTTTCTTTTGCTTTACTCATTTTTAAACACATTTCTGCTTTAATTCAAATTTTTAGATAAACTTAATTTTTTATTTTGCGTATTATCAGCTTCAAAATAGACAAGTTCCACTGTATATGCCAGTTATTTTAATTTTGCTAACTTTTTCATATTTTTTAATTTCCCATCTTTCCGAAGAACTTAATAAAGATGAATTATGCCGGACTGAATACGACGCAATCAAATTTAAAATATTTCGGGTAGGATCAAGCTGGGATCAAAAATATCAAATCCGTGCTGGACTCTGTTTGAAATGAAACATCTCCTACGCAAAAAAATTTATCGGGTAGTTAGATTTAAAGTTGCCTGTTCAGACCGCTATGTAGAAAACCACTAACTCTCACCTAAACTTTCTCGTATACTCCTAGCAAATGTAGAGAAAAAATAAGCTAAAAAGCATTAAAACAAACAAGAACCCCAAACGCAGTGGGGGAAAAAGAATAAGCGAAACGTCATACCACGATTTCCGAAGGTCGTCCAACGCGGAAGTGGAATTAGAAGCCGGCGATAGACCAATAGGCCTGGGTGTAAGATAAAGAAAACGAAATTTGCAATTTGAACGCCTTTTTTCAACCGATTGACTCAAAAATTGGACACAAATCCACCAGTAAGAAAAGATGAGCACATACCAAATTTCATTTATCAAAGGAATTTTTTAAAGAAGTTATTGCGTTCAAAAGTATGCGATTATACAGACAGACAGTCCACCCTTTGACAGATTTGGTCCAAAAATTGATACAAACCTACATTCCTGATGGCAAAAATGTGTACCAAATTTTATCCACTTGGCTATTTAAGTTTGTGAGGTATCGCGTTCGCATTAACACGAATATACAGACAGGCAGACTTCCCATAGACGGATTTTCTTCAAAATTTGATAGAAACCTACAAATTATGTGTAAAGATCACATACCAAATTTCGTCCCCGTAGCTCTAATAGTTTTCGAGTTATCGTGTTCACAGACACACATAATTCCGAAATTGTGTTTTTCGGACTCAGGGAGGTCTAAAACGTGGAGATTCGTCAAAATCTCGAGTTCGAATTTTTTGACGATTACAACACTTTCTCTTTGTATACTTCGTATAAGAGAAAGTAAAAACTGAGATGGGTGGTGTTGTTTGTTAAGCAACGATATTTATAATATTGAACTATAAATTGAAGACGTAAAAGAAAAAAATGAATAAAATAAAATAAATTCTACATTTTACTACACTAATAAAAGTGTATTTTCAAAAACTTTTTTCTTTTAATTTATTGCCGCATACCTCCACAATATGGCGCGTTTTGTGTAAAGTTTCGTCGTGCTGTGTGAAGAATCGATTATGTATTTTGCAACAGTACCTCTACCCGTTGACTGATTTAGTCCAAATTTCCAAACAAATCTCCAATTTTAGAGTAAAGACCACATACCAAAAATATTTGTCTACTTCGTTGTGGTTTTGAGTTACCATGTTCGCATACATACAGACGAAGCGCCGCCCCATGCCCCTGTTAGCACAATTTGGTCTGCAAGATTCATGCGATATCTTTACTATGTTGTGCGGCATTCAGAACATCATAGCAATATCGTAGAGATATCGTAAAATATCGTGTGCTAATAGAGCCAGTTGAATGGACATGGGACCACACAGACAGACAGATGGACAAACAGACATAATTTCAAAAATGTATTTTTTGGACTCAAATATGTCTAAAACATAGATATGCATCAAAATCTAGAAATCGAATTTTTTTACCATTACAGTACTTTCTCTGTTTCGCATACGAGAAAGTAAATAAATTTAATTAAAAACAGTTTTGTAAAACACACTTTTATTAAAATACTAAACATCAAACTTCTTTTTTATTTTAAATATTTTCTACATCTTGATTACGCATTTAATTTTGAGATCTATTGTTCCTCAAACTCATTATCAGATAGTGCCACTGGAATGGAATCAAAATTTAATTTAATTAATCGATCAGCTGATCATTAATTTCTGAAAATATTAAAATAGTTTATTGCCATGGAAAATTCGCAAGTGTTCAAGATGTCAAACTCCAGCACGCCAGGAATTCAGCGAGAAATCGATTACGAAATTGAAACTTTCCAAACTTGAAACAAATCAAGTCAAATAAAAGTGTATACAAAAACTCAGTTAACAAGCGGGAGTGGTCTCCCTTAAACTTTCTTGTATACTTCTCGAAAAAGGTGGTGTTTCCCCTCCCCCCGCGTGGATAAAAAAATTCGAACCTATTGTAACCCAGGATCCAATGACTACCAGAAAATATTTAGGTAAAAAATCAAATTTAAAGAGATGCGTTCCGATTAAATGCATACCGATTTTTGCTCTTTCTTCGCTCAAGGACAATCCTTCCGCGTGCGCAGATTGCTACCAAGTACGCATGCGCATGGAGAATCGGATGAAAAAAAAGCGCCAAGCAGGAGTCAATAAATATCGTGCACAGAAGATTGCGTCCAATATGCATGCATGTGGATGCGCTTATACAGACCGACAGACAGTCAACCCTTTGACGGATTTGGCCCAAAATTTGATACGGACCTACATTCATGACGATAAAACTGTGTACGAAATTGTATCCATCTAGCTATTCAAGTTTTTGAATTATAGCGTTCTCATGACCGCGGACATACAGACAGACAGACTTCCCGCTGACGGATTTTGTCCAAAATTTGATAGAAACCTACAAATTATGTTTAAAGACTACATACCAAATTTCATCCCTTTATCCCTAATAGTTTTCGAGTTATCATGTTCACAGACACACAGACATACAGACACACATAATTCCCAAATTGTGTTTTTCGGACTCAGAGAGGTCTAAAACGTGGAGATTCGTCAAAATCTAGGTAAAGAATCAAATTCAAAGCGATGCCTGCCGATTAAAACGCATATCTATCGCACACTGCTAGGTTTCACTCTTGCCGTCTCAAGGACAAACTGACGTAATTCGCTCCTTTCGCCAGCACACAAGATTCATTCAAGTACGCATGCGCGTGGAGATAACGGATTGATTTCAATAGTAAATTATACAGACCGAACACAATTTTATACGGACCTACATTCATGACTATAAAACTATGTACCAAATTTTATCCATCTAGCTATTCAAGTTTTTGAGTTATAGTGTTCACATGACTTCGGAGATACAGACAGACAGACTACCCGTCGACGGATTTTGTCCAAAATTTGACAGAAACCTACAAATTATGTTTAAAGACTACATACCAAATTTCATCCCTTTATCCCTAATAGTTTTCGAGTTACCGTGTTCACAGACACACACACAGACATAATTCCCAAATTGTGTTTTTCGGACTCAAAGAGGTCTAAAACGTGGAGATTCGTCAAAATCTCGAGTTCGAATTTTTTGACGATTACAATACTTTCTCTTTGTATACTTCGTATACGAGAAAGTAAAAAGGATAGAAGCATCTGATAAAAAAATGACGATTTTTTTCCCTTAGAACCCTAGAAATCTTTATCTTTATGAGCATTAATGAATTGAAATTTGGTATTTTATGACAATTGTTAATATACGGGGTGTCCACATTTATCGTGGTCCAATAACTAATTTCTAAACTGTTAGAGATATGCATATAATTCCAACTGGAAAAATGCTTTAAATGAAGGGAAGAATTATATTTTATGTTTTTTGAGTCACCAAATATATTTCAGAAAAAGTTACGAACTATAACTTTTTATACGGACCCTCGGTCCTATCAATCATATTAAGTAAAATATTTTTGACACTCTAACATTTCATACGAAAAAAGTCCCACTCTTCTGCGACTAAAACTGAGCAAGTTATGGAGCTTTGAATGTCATCATTTTTAACCAGTCAGCGGCCTCGTCGAGCAAGTGCTGCGCATTGATTGGTGGATGGTCTTTAAGACGGCTATTGAAATGAAGTAAAGTGGTCTAAGTCAGCGATATTCAGAGTTCCATAACTTGGTCAGTTTTAGTCGCAGAAGAGTGGGACTTTTTTTGCTTAAAATATTAGCGCATGAAAAATATTTTACTAAATATGACTGATAGGACCGGGGGAACGTATAAAAAGTTAGAATTCATATTTTTTCAGAGATATATTTAATGAGTCAGAAAACATAAAATATAATTCTTCCCTTCATTTAAAGCATTTTTCCAATTGGAACTATACGTCTATCTCTAACGGTTTAGAAATTAGCTATTGGACCACGATAAGTGTGGACACCCTGTATATTTCACCTGCATACCACTTACCTTTCATAAATTATATGTATCACGAATTCAGTGAATTATAATTTAATATTTGATGTGCTTTTTCAATCAGTAGCGGTGATTAGGTGGATAAAGTAAGGGGGAGCAAAAAACTTATAGACTTCGAAAAGTGCCCTGGAATATAGGGGGTAGACAACAAAATTTTAAAATGTAGTTACAAAATTAGCTAGTTTTCCAGGATTGTATTGCTTTTTCATACAGTAGACTCCATTTAATGCGATCACTTCGGAACTTACGATTTTCGATAACATTAACCGATTGATAACTATAATGAATTGGGTAAAATCAGCTATATTTTTATCACATCAAGGGGAAAGAAAAAAGGGAGGCAAAAAATAACACTGACCTCAGGGCTATAGTACATTTGTGAACAGGGCCGGCCGGAGGGCGGTGCAAACGGTGCGGGCGCACTAGGCCCCGCGTTTTCTAAAGGCCCCGCGCAGCTGACTGATTTTGCAAATTAAAAATTCATTCTAATTTTTTATTTTAATCCTTGCATTTGAATATAATCACGCGATATGTGCACATTTCACGTCGACCGATCAAAGGAAAGGTCGAGGGGCTTTGAATCTCACTACATAGCCAAAACGTAGAAAGAAAAGTCAAAGCAATGTGTTTCATTATGCTTGAATTGTGACGGACGATAGTACATCGTACGTTTGGTGGGGAAATAAATAAAATATTGGTATTTAAAGGGAAGACAAATACTTAATATAATATATTACTGAAAATTACTAAATACTATATTTCATTGTTGCTTGTTGTAATCATACTACTAAAAAATTTATCTTAATTTTTTTATATTCTTATATATTCTTTTTTTATATTTATTAATATTCTTGATCTTAATTATTTTTTTTAATATTATTTTTGGACAATTCCGGAATATGACTACAGACAGAGATGCCGGAAGGAAACACATGTGTGGATCTGATAAATTTAAGAAAAACATAGAAAAAGAAAGAGAACTGCTGAAAACAGGAAGAACTACCTTGCAGAATTTTTAAAAACCGAAAATGTCCAACAAAGTGACGAAATATACAATTAACAGTTATTGAAAAATCAAAATCGCGAAACTCAAATTACACCGTATGGCATCTGTGAAAACAATCCTAATCATAAAATCCTAATGCAATAAAATATTTTGTTTTACGAAATCAGTTTCAAGGTCCCGCAAGTCAACTTTGCACCAGGCCTCACCTTTGTTCGGGCCGGCCCTGTTTGTAAACCAAAGTCTCAGGGCTTTTTCAACTTTGCCGTATCTGTTTCGCTTACAATCGGTGTTTTCATTTTCTTTTGCTCGCCTCAATAGGTCTCCGCGATTTTTCAAAATTTCACAAAGAAGAGGCTGTGAGATTTTCAACTGCGCCGGAGTTGAAAGTTGCGTTGACTCATTTTAGGTAAACTTTCGTACCTGAAGAGAATTTCAATTTTCTCCTTAACACTCGAATCGGTTCTTTTTTATCCATTTTGCGTTAATTCAATCGTTGCCAACAGTGCTTTATGGCTATCCAACCGATATTAAACCATATCCGGCAGTATAGCTGTCGTTTAAAACAGTCCACTAGTCCAGATGAAAGAACGTGAAATTCATCCCTGTCCGCTAAATGGACGACCTTCAAAGAGGGGTCATGAAAGATAAACCCCGAAATTCTTGGTAGGTGTGGGGGAAAGTGACCCTAGATGTTTCATTAAAAGTGGAGCGAGAAATTCTACGAACGTCAATCGTTAACGATGGTTGAAAATGAGGGATCTATCAATTCTCTACATCAAAATTGATAGCATTAAACGATGTAGTGATCACACTAAACTAATAATTTTGTGTACATTTGAATACGTCGGTTCGGGACCAGAGGTTTTTTATAATATTAAGTGAATAATAACATTAACCTCGATCACATTACGCGGCCTCTACTGTAATTCCTAATTTTAGGCAGCTAAAATGAGATAAAAATTCAATTTCTCCTACAAAGCGTAAGGGGGGTGACTGCCCCCTCATCCCCCGCCCCCGACTCTCCGTCACTGTTAGAAGGGTCTTTTCTCCTGTCTTCTTCTTAAAGTCCGTTTTCGACTATTTTTGATTCATTCGCTTTCCCATGTTCGTCCGTATGATGAGTAGTTTTTTTCCCGCAATTCTTTGGAAAGGGATGCTTTAATTCTATCCACATGTATCTAGATGTTGCAGGTTTTTTAATTCACCTCAAATCTTTAGTTTCAACGAATTCTAAAAATTCATCTACACTTTCTTCTAGCTCTAGTAATGGGAGTCGAAAGCAGAGAGGCTTGCGAGAAGAAGCTGCACAACTGCACCGGGATGATGCAGCCCGTCCTCAACGAAGTCCGATACATGTTTCCGGTCACTCAGCTCGAGATAGAAGGGATGTGCAAGTAAGTGACCACCAAAAGTCAATGAAGTGCTGCATATGTGATATTTTGATATGAAAGTAATAGTGTCTTCATTTGTTTTTCATATTTGCCTAAATACACAAAATGTATAAATCTTTCAAAAATTTTTTAAGAGCACGAAATGGAAATGTGATTTTATCTGAGTAGTGTGAGAAGATTTTGGGTTTTAAACGCCAAATAACACCAACATATTTAAATACAAGCTGACACATTCTATTGAATTATTACCTTTATTTTTACCGTGGGATAACTGCTCAATACGACCTTTATTGCAATGCTTTAGAGCAATTGATTTGTGTTTTATTCATAAGAGACCAGTTTAATAGTCTGAATACGTAAAAGCACTCCAGACGGAAAATCATTTAGCGATATTATAATGCAAAATTATTTGACAGTCACTTTAAATGCAACGTAGGCTTCTACAAGATCTTACAATTTCATTACCGTACAATATTTTCACAATTACAGAACATCCTTTAGGTTCCTTTATGAAATAAAGATAACTGAAATAAATCAAATCTTGTCTTATTTCTGCCCAGTCGTAGCGCAATTATTAAAATTCAGATGTAAATGTTTTTTCAATGCAAAAAACAATACAGTAGAACCTCGGGAATCCGATTTAATTGGGGTGGCGAGGGGAATTCGGAAAATTCGGTAAAATACTCTTGAACCAAATGCCGCAGAGTACTGACTATGGGTACTCTGTGAGAGAGTATGGAAGCAGGTTTAGTTCCTTACGTTAAAAGAAGATAATTGATTTTGTTTCTACTAATTAAGTTTGCTGTATTCAATCTTAAATACCGATTCAATGTTTGTTTAGTAAAAGAAGATAACTGATTTTGTTTCTACTAATTAAGGTTGCTGTAT
>BGPR01004305.1:257-81277 GCA_013235015.1 Araneus ventricosus | reverse complement strand
AAGAAGATAACTGATTTTGTTTCTACTAATTAAGGTTGCTGTATTCATTCTTAAATACCAATTCAATGTTTCTTTAATAAAGGAAGATAACTGGTTTTGTTTCTACTAATTAAGGTTGCAATATTCAATCTAAAATACCAATTCAAATGTTTCTTTAAAGTTATGAATAAACTTTAGATTCCTTTCTGATATGTGATTGTTATTTTTCCTTCATTTTTTAATAAGAACTTTTCAGAAAATTAAAAAAAAGATTTTCAGATTCCCGAGGTTGTACTGTAGTAGAAAATAAATTGAGAAAAATGGACACATATATATTGTAATCTAAGCTTTCAATCTGGGATGCACCTAGGTTATTTGCTTCCCTCTGTTGGCCAACTTCCATCTAATTCAATGATTCACCCTAGTAATAAATCACCGGCAGGGTGACCATCCAAAAGAAAAGGGCGTGCCTAATTGGCGTCATTTTTTCACTTTCGCCCCCAAATAAGGGATTTGGCGGTGATGTCGACGCGCCCTCCAACAACGAAAAACAAACAACCGACGCATTCACTGAGAGGCAAAAGGATGCTCATTGCGCGAACCCACTTCCGATTTCCCAACCACTCCAACACCGGCCTACCCTTGTCTGGATGCGGACACGCTAATTGACTCGGCAGGCGCGCATCCTCTTTCCGATGGTAAAAATAAAAATTGTTTCATTTTCCGTTTGTTTGTATTTTTACTCTCGTTTCATAACTTGACAAAGACGTGATAAATCACCTTCAACAGCCATTCAAACATGGTGACAATGTTGTATGGGAGAAAGTTGTTTCAGTTTTAGTTTGTGGTATTTATTGTCTTTCAATACTGGCTATGATAAAGGTTAGAATATTTGTGATGGGAAGATCGTAGATCTGATCACGTTGACTGCACTGATTGGATCCAATTGACTCCGAACGGAGTCAGGATAATTGTGGTTGTACGAGGATTAGAACCTGGTACCTTTGGGTTCGGAGTCTCGAATCTTAACCACTAGACAAAAGGAATTCCCAATGTCCGGAGGTGGATACGGACTTATAAACATCAGAGTAGTGCACCACGGTGCACTGCAGGAGCAACCCCCAGCTTGTTTGATATTATCTGAATATCACGGAAGCGATAATTGTGCTGCGTGCATATGCGCAGATTGTTACCTCCCACTTGTGTGTGCGCAGGCACGTGCAAACTTTGTGCTATGAAATGGTCATAGACTTTGAATTTGTGAGAGCTTAGTGTAGAAATTGAAGTGCTATCATCTGTTGGATGTAGAATGGTCATAGACTTTGTGCTGTGAAGTGCGTCACAGACTTTGTGCTATGAAATGGTCATAGACTTCGAATTTGGGAGAGCTTAGTGTAGAAGTTGACGTGCTGCCATCTGTTCGATGTAGAAGTAGATGGAATTGATGTGATTTTTTTGGTGCTGCCATCTAGTAGTCGGACTGAAAGTAGGTGTTGCGTGTTCTTCCGGGTCACCACTGTGGCAGTACGAGGATTAGAACTTGGGACTTTTTTGGGTTTTGAGTCAAGTATCCTAACCACTAGACAAAAGGAATTCCCAATGTCCGGAGGTGGATACGGACTTATAAACATCAGAGTAAGATGGTGCAGCACGGTGCACTACATAATCCAATCAAAACATTTGAATGATAAACGTTAAATCAATTGCTTACTGAGGGTAAGTGGCGTCCAGGCCACAATGTGACTTTTTCAGTCTTAGTCGTTGTTACTGGCTTACCAAGGTTTAATGACGCCCGAGGCATGTTGTTTCTTTGCCCCCTTTAAAATATTCCCCTTTTAAAAATAATATAAACCCACATTTTGTCTCCATGGCACCCCCTAAGATTGGCGTGCGTCTGGGGTATATAACACCCCTAGTACTCCCATTCCTCTGCCATCGCAATGGCACTGCGTTAAATGTGTCATGAGTGTTTTATTTTGGATTCCATTGAGTGTCTTCTAGGAGGGGAAGAAAAGTACATGGCAGACACAGATCATAGTATAAGACAATATGCATTTAAGTTTTAGATGATATGCACTGTTGAAGTTGTCTATGTTGTCTCATAAACTGATTCCGTTAGAGACTTGCTCGGACGTTGGCGAGTTCGAGTCTGAAAATCATGCATTCATGTAGGGTCGAAAGGTTTTGTTCAATCAAGGCTTAATATAAAACTTTTAACCCTTTGAAGTTCACTACATGTTTCGTTTTGAAAATTACTAAATTTATTTCAATAATGAGTATTAGACATGTAGCTGATCATAAATATGTAAAGGAAAAAAAATAGTACTTTTTTATTTTCAAGGTATTTGTGGTTTCACAGTGAAACCAATGGACGGTAACGGGCTATATTTTTGCTCCGAATAAGTTATAATCGAAATATAAATTAAATACATAATTTAAATTGCAAGTATCCGTGAGTTTTCAGGACATTCAACCTTCATAAAATTCAATATTACTTTCGAAGATTCAATTTAAAAAAATATCAATTTGTGCAATAACTCTCAAAATTTTGTTTCTCTTAGAGATAAAAATCAATTTAGCTCCTTCAATGCCGATATCTTTGTGAATACTAACAGTATTGAACTGGAATTTTTATATAAGTTGGCCTATATATCTGGCTCTTGTATTATGAAAGACAAATTAAGTTACGTTTCGCCCATACGCAGTAAAAAAAAGTGCTGGTTTTAAACTGAGAAACCAATAAACGCGAAAGGGAGTTAACTCTTAAATTTTATTTATGGCACTGACTCGAAAATCCAAAAGCATTTTATTTAGATATAACATAGCATGTGTGACTGGTCTAAATTATTAAAACTTGTAGCTAGAGAAATCAAGATGGAATTAATTCAAGTTCCAAATAGGCCGCAAAAATCCAAAAAAATTTGCGACTTCGACAGTTACAATTTCAAAATCCCATCCGTACAAGACATTCCTCTATTGCCTTTTTGAGAAATGGAAGCAATGTTTTTTTCTCTCTTTCAGAGACCTCATACAGTGACCTTTCTATCATAAAAAAAAACAGCATTTCTTCTTAGTAACTTTTCTAGAAATGTAAGCAGAATGGTGCTCTTCTGTCTTTATTTAACACTAACATTAACCTTCGGCAACCACTTTGTTCGCATACATCAACTTGTACATCAACCTTGTCAAGAAATGGAAGCAAAGTTCCTTCTTCATTGTTTAACAAACACCAACTGTTCTTAAATTAGTTCATTTTTACAGGGTTTGGAGTCACATCATGGATTGCGTTCGAAAATACGTCACAGACTGTTCATCGGAGGAACAGAGAACGAAGTTCAACGAAGCAGTCAGCAACTCCATCGATTCAGTTCACGCCATTTGCAGTTCAGAGCGATATAGAAGAGGTGAGCATGAAGGCTGAAATTATCCTCACTATAATTATATATGCTTGTAAAATAACCCAAATGTACATGATCACGAATCAGTGGCGAATCCAGGGGAGGGGCTATCGGGCTGCAGCCCCCCCAGAGCTAAACCAAAAATCTTGATTTAATTTAAAATCACTACAACTGTTTGATGTTAATTTTCATTTTAAAAAAATAGTAATAAAATCGTGATAACATTGCTTTCTGACTTGACAGGCTCGAAAATTTTCCACTTTTCTAGTCATTCCACTTGCACTTGTAGCGTTGGCGCGGCCGAAAACATTTTTTGGCTAGTTATTTCATTGTATTTTTTATTAAATTATTGAAAATATTGTCGAGTTCTTTATTATTCTTATTGTCAGGAGAGGAAAACCTGTAAAGTTAAAGTGTTTTGGCTTATATAAGCTATGAGGTTTGGCATTCGTCACTACGATACAAAATTTTTATGACCTCAGCTCCCCCCAGACCCGAATCCTGGGTTCGCCACTGTCACGAATAATTGAATGATTTGAAATAAAGGGACCGGATTTTCTGAATTTTAGCACAGGACGCTATAATCATTGAGTGGGGGGGGGGGATGACTCATACCGGAATAAACACTGAAAAACCGAAACTGTCCCGGCTGTTGGAGACGCCTGGTCGTATACTATTGAAGCTAATCATAGCACGACCCTACACATACAGAGCTTAATCTTTAGATTAAGGGTAAACAAAAATCGCTGAGATGCATTTTTAAAACGTGGATTTTGACAGTGAAACAGGAATACGTCTTCATTCTTTTCCAGTCATTGGAAGATAAGATCAGTAGCTGCTCTAGACAGCCCGTTAGGTTGCTTATTCTTGTCGCTTCTCTCATTAACAAACAATATCTAGCTATCACTCATGGGCTGCTCCTACAATAGAATAGGAACCCATAATGTACATTGCGATTCAAAACTCTTTAAACAAACTTTAGTGGTAGGTCAGACATACGGAAACAAGATAATTTTATAATGGAACATAGGGTCGCAAATGCAAAGGTTTGTTGCTGTCCTATTGCATATTTGCATTGTATTCAGTATGTTGGTGCACTTTAGTTGGTATATTTTTCCGTTTACTTAGTTTACAAGAAAATAGCCCCCTCTAGCGGTCGCCTTTTGCGTTTGTGACCCCATGTTCTGTTGTAAAATGACTTGTTTATGTATGTCTAGCCTGAGTCATCCTGTATATATGCCGAAAACAAAGGGAAGGGGATAAAAACTGCAAAAATGAATCCTTACTGGCGGTGATCATGATAAAGCATTTATTCAGAAATGGCATATTATGAAATGGGGGAGACCGGGGATAGTTACAATATTTTTCAAATGTTTGTTACAATATTTTTCAAATTTAGCAAATATACTCCCATTATGTTTTAGTATATTATTATGTTATAATCGCTATAAAATAAAGAAGGGCTTGGGTTCTTTTTTCTTCATATATTCACTTAATTTCGTAAGTTTTTCTGATGAGTTATCGTCATAATTATTGTACAGTTTTACAAATATATTACAGTATTTACAGTTTACAAATTTTACAGTTAATTACAAATATATAATAAATTGCAGTTTTTACAAATATATAATTTGGAAAGTCAAAAGAATCATTCCGGTTTCTTTGGCCAAATCCAATGTTGGTAAGTTGAGATGAGACTGGTGATTGTCTAGAAGAAGTAGGACTGGCCACTTCTCTGCAGCAGGACACTCTGGTGATTTTGGTATGTTTAATAAAATGCCCCAAGAAGCTTAGAAAATCCTGCCCAGACATCCAAATTTATTTCTTGACCCTTCCCTTCCTTGTAGTGTATTTGAAAGGTAGTGATATTTAAAAGGTTTTTCCCTGAGATAAAAAGAGGGGGTAACCGAGTCGCCATTAGAACGTACAGCAAGAGCAATGGTTACCAAAGTGCCTCTCTCGACAGATGTCACTGATCCAATTTGTTTGGTACCTTTTCTGGCAATTATCTTTCTTGGCGTCTGAACCTTTATCACCCCAGTCTCGTCAACGCTGTAGATATCTTGACTCTAGAATTTGAATCTGTCATTGATACTGGCAAAATTGGTGAAGGAGGTCACATTGTTCCTTTTAAAGCTCGTGACTCTACTCAGTCTAGTCAATTCTGAAGAGCGGAAAGAAAGAGACTTCTTACACTTCAGGCCAGGCAATTGCAGCACTCTTACATTTACTCCATCCCACTGGGATTTTTATTTTATTTTTAATTGCTTATGTACTAATGATTTAATTTCCTTAATAGAAAGGTCGTAGTACAGTTGCGTAGCACTGTCGATGTACTGTTGAAGTTCCGTCTCCTGTTTATCTGTGAAGACCTGTTGGTTTTTTTTTCTAAACACCGCTAGCCACAGTTGATTCTGGATGTGAAACAAAAAGGGCTTGTAACTTGTATGCAGCATCTCAATGAAAAATCTTTATAAATTAATAAAATTTATCTATACTGTTTAATTATTTATTTAATTCGACTTAATTACTCTCAAATTAATTCAATTATAAAACGAAATTGATTGGAAATACAACTAACCATCGATAACAATTTTCATTTTGCTGCATCATATCTTGAGTGTCATGAAATTAATTCCATATTTACCAGTCGCCTTTCGCAATGAACAACCAGCCATCAATACTTCCGATGCCTCCAGAAATGTTTCCTGGGGCGTTTCACCCCCATCCATTTGTCTTTCATAGTTCCTCATATCAATTTTAAAAAGAAAACAGTAAAAACTTACTTTTTGTACAGTAAAAACTTACTCGGGGCGAGTTGTTACACTGTAACAAGTAGCTCCAACGAAATTGTAACAAGTACCCCCATATGATGATATTTTATATCTTGCTACGTGTGAGTGGTATATAATACTTGCACAGAACTTTTAAATATAATACCATTTACCTGAAATCTAGACTTTCTTATGGTGTAGACATTAAACAGTTATTTCTAAAGGTTCCCTCGCAAATAAAAAAATTAAATTTAAAAGGAAAATTACTAGCAAGCACAAAATCAACATTATCACAAGAATTATCTCTGCTATTGGCTGTAGGCACTCCAATGTTCGGTGAGGAAGACATTCGAATGAGGGTATCTGACGTGATAAGAGTGATTTTCTGCCGGTTGTTTATTTTAAAATTCGAATGTAACAACTTGCCCCGGTCTCCCTAAAATTTGGTGAATTATAAACGAGACAGATTAAAGGATATTTTCAGTGAAAAAATAAATAAATGTTCTTTATAAAATATTTTAGGAAATTTATATTTTTTTGAAAGAATTTGTGCATATAAAGGAAGAAATATCTTATAAAATTTATCATGTAAGAAAAGAATGCCAACGAAAATGCCAACTTCAATAAAACGAAATAAAGAAAGTAATAAACAACTATAATAGAAGCACGTTCCATCTGTATCAGTAAATGCTTATTTTTCCTGGGAAAATACACGAAAGAAATCCAATTTATTTTTGTTGATTTTTTAATATAATAATATAAATAAATACACGCGAAGGTTGTGTTCATAGAATTAAAAAATAAATTTCTTGGGTATGCAAAGAAAACAGAAATTTTCTCCGTGTAAACATTTTTGGACAATAAATGTAAAATTACCTAACAACATTTAACGCAAATTTTTCCTGTTAACCTTCTTGAAGAAAGAATAGTTTTCCTGTAAGTACTATATGATGCGTTCGTGTGTTTTCTTTACTGATTTTTGTCAGCGAGACCTTGCATTCATTCATGCATATAAGAAGTACACGTGTACGACGGTATGCCCTTGAAGCAAGATAATATTAGTAACAATCTTGCTAAGATTGCTCTGTTTAATTGCAATGCCGGAAAAAAAAGAGTACAACTGCTGTCAATTAGCTTCCAGAGGAAAGCCTATTGTTTATCTCTTTGTAGATAAATATTTCACCTCACAATTATTCATATTCCAACTGTCTACTCTGAAACGTAATTAGTTGAAATTTATTTGTCTGTTAATGAAAAAGATAAATTCAGACAGTTGTGCATAGAAAAATCTTCAGTATTTTTTTAAGTGTCGTTTCACAATGGATTGCAGATTTTATGTTCTACCGCTTAATATCGCATTATATATAAACAAAATAGGGGTTCTCTGTAATTATTCCAAGACACAACTCTACGCATTTAATAAAATGTCTAAAAAGCAAATCTTATGTCTTTAAAAAATATTAATATCTTTACATTTCAAAATTTCAATAGAAGAATTATTCCCCCCAAACGATACTTAATAACTTAAACTGTAAATTAAGCAGTAAGACATTTTTAAAACTAATTTTGAGTAATCTAATAATTAAATAATAAAATAGTTTACTTATTATTTATTTTACCTTAAGTTATTTAAGAAAAAAATTAATTAAAAACTTAGCTTTTTTAATTAAGAGATTAAAATTTAAGTTCAAAATTAGCTTTTTAAAAATATTTTTCTCCTATTCATTTCACTCATTTTTTAGAGATTACATAACAACAATTTAGAAATAAAAATAGCTGAACGTGGAGAGTTAAAATAATTGTTATTCTTAAGAATATATAATATTATTCGAATGTTAGAAGTTGATGCCATCTTTCGGTTTACAAAAATGGTTGGAAATTGTCTGAAATAATTTACATTTAAAATTTTTCTTTATCATTATAAAATCCCCTGAAACTAATTTCCTGAAATTTATTTCCAAAGAAAATTACTTGATTCCAACGATTTCCTTCAATCTGCAATATATACAGGATGTTCATAAATTATTGGACCCATTTATTAATAAGAAAAGACAGAAACTTATAATGTTACAACTATGGTTTTTTTAAAATGAGAGCGTATTTCAAAAAGTTTTTTTTTTCATACATGTAACGCGCGTTACGGGGAGTTACTACTAGGGGGTCGTAAATTATTGGTCATCTCCCATTTTTGGGAGCCATTATCTGCGAAACTTTTAAAGCTAGAAGAAAAATAAAAGCATGTATTTGTGGGGAATTTTTACGCTCTTTAATTTGTTGATTCACATGTAGTGCGAAAACTGAGTATTTTTCGAGATATTGAAGAAAAACTAAAAAAGGAAACCAGAAAACGCGCATCGGCTTCTGCTGATCGGTATCCACTGCATATGGAAATCTCTCGCTGCAGCAAATTTAGATCGCCTTAATGGTACGCCATCTATTTGAAAAAAAACCCATTTTTTATTTGTTCTCTCATGTGAAAAAACCGTACTTGTAACGTTATTAGTTTTATTAATTTTTGAAATGGTTTCAATAATTATGAGCACCCTGTATATAATTTTTCATGCATATGGAAGTCAGAAAATGTCATTTGTTAATAAATAATTTTTGACAATTTATATTTATTCAGAAAAATATCAGCAGTTACGTTGCAATCATTCATATGGAGAAATAGCGAAAAGTTATGATTTTCCAAACCCAGTATGAACGACAACACATGGAACTGTTGCTGCAGCAACAGAATTAAATGCTTTTTTCTGTATCCAATGACTTCTAGGATAAACGTTCCGTTTTGTAGCTACCCTAGGGTTAATGAGGAAAAAAGTCCGAATGAAATTTTTAAACATGCTCAGGAAGTTACTTCCACCGGAATCTTATTCTGCAAACTTCCAGACCACATCAGTGTATGATAAAAATTTTAATATGCTTCAGGTTTACATGTGGTAGATACCTGGCGTCTCTAGGCAAAGAAAAATTCATGCGCCCTAGGTAAAAAAAAAATGCATACGTCCCGTACGATACTATCTAATACGTAATACGCATTAGCCAAACATAACATAGCCAAATATAATAAAACTAGCTGCATGGCCCGGCGATGCACGGGCTATCTCGAATAATGCGCCATTCTTTGGCGCAACTATTCAAGTGGTATAGTTATTAAAAATCAAGTATTCACTAGGAGAAATAAAATTCTCTAACTTTTTTAATCCCTTATGTTTTCTTGTTTTCCAACTTATTTGCCCGTATCCCCAAATGGTCCTTTGCGTAACCCCAGGGGTACGTGTACCACAAGTTGGGAACCTCTGGTCTATCTGATTCCGGAATTATTTTTTGTCTGACTTTTGTGCGGAAGGAAGGAAATAACCCGGAGAAAATCGGGATCGCTGCGTGGCCCGGCGTTGCACGGGCCATCTCGAATAATGCGTCACTCTCTGGCGGAGAGAACTGAGGTCATGTACACATGCCCAACATACTCTCCTAAATAAATAAGGAGAAAAGAGCGGTTCAAACATTCCGTCCGTGAAAACGCGTCGAAATCGACTTATTTTTGAAATTTCGCAAGAAATACAAAAAATCGCATATTCCTCATTCAGCAACCTTTTCATATGAGTATATATCATTGGTCATATCATATTAATAAAATGAGATATAAAAAAAACTTTATTCTCTTTTTAACTTAACCAAACATTATTTAACTTGCGTAAAACGGAAAAAAAATTCAGTAATATATTCATTAACTTGCATTTTAACCCTTTGACAATAGCCCCACGCGTAACGCTACGAATAGCTGGAACATCTGTGTGACACTCACGGAAAAGTGTTTCGATTTTGCGATCCTGAAGCCGAGATGTTGCCTCCAGGTCACAGTCTCTTTGCTTTGTAAGCCTTTTTCCACTAGTCTTATTTCAGATTAACTTTGACTGCTCTTTGCTTTGCAAGCCTTCTTCCACTAGTCTTATTTCGGATTAACTTTGACAGCTCTCTGCTTTGCAAGCCTTTTTCCACTAGTCTTATTTCGGATTAACTTTGACAACTCTTTGCTTTGCAAGCCTTTTTCCACTAGTCTTATTTCGGATTAACTTTGTCAGCTTACGATTTAAAAATATTAAACAGTGGCGTAGCGACGGGGTGAATGGGGGGGTGGTTGTAGATGGTTCACGCGCTACTGCTAGGGAGCGTCATGGTGACAAAATATTTGTACGCTCAAAATGATGGTACGAAAAATTTATGCCATGACTAAAGTGGCCATTTATTTTTTCCCTCACAACGGGACATTTTTTAATTTTTAGATATTATTATGTGAATTCAAGAAAACACATGTTTCTTCAGTTTTTTATTTATTAATGAAAAGAACAGGCATAAACACGTGAAAATAAATTGTTCATATGATCTTGCATTTTTTTTTGTTTTTGTTTTGAAGGACACATTTTTGCTTCAGCGTATTTGGTGCTCATACAAAAAAAGCTCGTCCACAACTTACTCATAAGAAAAGAGACCCTTTCTACGAGTGCATTAGTGCCTGGCAGACGAAGAATATATTCAATAATTATACTCAAGTTCGTATGATTTAAATTATTGGCGTGAAAGTGTTTGAACAGTTCCACCCAACGACTTTCGGTTTAAATATTCCCAGTATTTCGTTTTGTCACTTCATGTGGTGTAATGAAGTTAGAACTAAGTGTGAGATAGGAGGCTTCTGGCCAATTTACATATGTGTGACACGTACAACGCATGCTCCGTCATCACCGGTTGTGTTTCTGAAAACGGGACATTTGAGCGTCCCGAAGCTGTGCTTGGGAAAAACGGGACAGGCCACCAGAAAACGGGACGTATGGTCAAATTAGCCATGACCAGTTCGCCGTTTACACTTTCTAAGCTGCTCTCGACGACAAGAGGTGAAAAAATGAATGTTACGCCCCTGTCGCCACTGAAAATAAAACTTTCACAAGGACTCGGCAGACTAATTCTCTTGAATCAATAAATGAAATGCATATTAATTTTTATCAGTTCAGCAACGATTTGGTAGCTGACAACTTGCGGCAATTCTCTAAAAGACAACTTCC
The DNA here is from genome assembly GCA_013235015.1 of Araneus ventricosus. NCBI lineage: Eukaryota > Metazoa > Arthropoda > Arachnida > Araneae > Araneidae > Araneus > Araneus ventricosus. Next base: position 70,066 of record BGPR01004305.1, on the reverse strand, counting down.
GTTGCAGTTTTCATTTATTCAAGATTGGAAAATACAAATTATTAAAACAAAATTTAATATATCTACCATTTTTACTTTCTCGTATACGAAGTATACTAAGAGAAAGTATTGTAATCGTCAAAAAATTGGAACTCGAGATTTTGACGAACCTCCACGTTTTAGACCTCCCCGAGCCCGAAAAACACAATTTCGGAACTATGTCTGTCTGTGAACACGATAACTCGAAAACTATTAGAGCTACGGGGATGAAATTTAGTATGTGATTTGTAGATTTCTATCAAATTTTGGACAAAATCCGTCAACGGGAAGTCTGTCTGTTTGTATGTCCGCGGTCATGCGAACACTATAACTCAAAAACTTGAATAGCTAGATGGATAAAATTTGGTACACGGTTTTGTCGTCATGAATGTAGGTCCGTATAAAATTTTAGGCCAAATCCGTCAAAGGGTTGACTGTCTGTCGGTCTGCATAATTTACTTTTGAAGCGATCCGTTTTCTCCACGCGCATGCGTACTGGACGCAATCTTCCGTGCGCGCGAAAGCTATGGAGCGAATTACGTCAGTCTGTCCTTGGGCCGGCAAGAGCGGAAAATCGGTACGCATCTGTTTGAATTTGATTCTTTACCTAGATATTTTTCAATCACTATAATGAAAAACCTTCTGATAGTCATTCGATTCTGGGCAACAGTAGGTTCGAATTTTTTTAGCCACGCGGGGGAAGGGGAAACGGCACCTTTATGGGGAAGTATACGAGAAAGTTTAGGGGAGAACACTCCCGCTGGTTTTGCATTGCAATCCGTTTCTGAGTTTCGACCGCATTATTACGGGAACAGCATTAAAGACCGATTCATGCATGACTGAAATGTTAAATTATGCATCTGCTCTTTGTGTAACGTTTTTCAGCGGTCGTCTCATCTGTTAAATATTCGTTAAATTTATATTTTCTTTTAGCGAACGACTAAAATTTGACTGCTGTGAATAATTAACTCATGAAATATTCTTTTTTGTATTACAGATTATCTAGAGTATGCATCTTGTTTCAGAAAAGTGTCCATGGAGAGTTGTGGAAATCATTTTAAGAAAATGGTGGACAGTGCATACAATCCACATTCTTTAGAGATACATATATGCTGGTAAGCTGCTTTGTGCTTATTTATCTTAATTTATTTCACTCAGGGCCGAATTAAGCATTATGGGGCCCTTAGGCAATGGAAGTTTTGGGGACCCTTTTCTCCACCCTAGTTTCCAAAACCAGATATTTTTCATTGACTCTGGTTTAATCTCTATATAAACAGTTTTTAAGTAGCAAATATTGTGGCAGATTGAAATAACAAAACATTTAATTGCGGTTCACTTTTAAAAAAAGTTGGTTTTAGTATCTCATGTATAAAAAATCAAAATTTTAAATTTAAAAGTAATTTCAAATCAAATGGTAAAAACATTACAAAACTTTTTTTAACACAATCTAAATACTCTAATGCAAAGCTTGACAGGGCTCTTGACTCGCTAGTCAGTCAGCTAATGTCAAAAAAAGGACCCAGAAGAAATTGAAAAATTGGACAACAAAGAAAAAAAATTAAAAACACACACACACACAAAATCCTTAGAATAATATTCTCAAATTTAAAAGATGCTTCCTTTCATTTTGATCAACACTTCAGCACACACACCCATTTACAGAACATTAGCACATGCGCGGGGTCATTTTGACCCAAATTGTTAGACACTTACTCCTTAGTTTCTTGGCTATTTGTACAAAAATAAAATATGTTCTGAGTATAAGAATATTTTTTCGTATAAATAACAGACACAAATACGATTTTTAATAAGAAAAAGGAAAGTTGAACTTATTATCCTTTTTTTCCATACCTTTTCTGTATTCACTTCTTCTCTGCTGCGCACGTTCGTACCCTGCCTTAGCCATAACTTTAAATTAATCCAAAACGCTAGCACACGCACTGGTCAATTTGACCCCAACTCCCCAATAGGAAGTGAGAAATCCCGTTTCACCGGCTTCTGCTGCTATTATCTTCTTTTAGCTCCCACATGAAGGTACATAAAGTAACAGGGACAACTTTTTAGAAATTCCTCGAATTTCTTTAAAAAAGTGAAAGGATGGGGTCAAAAAGACCCCGTGCGCGTGCTGACGGGTTAAGTTCGAGTATACGGCCTTTGTAAGCCAAATTAAAGCACAAAATTAAATTACTGTGAAAATGCTACAAAGAATCTCGAGACCTTGGGTCCCCTAGGTAGTTGCCTACATTGCTTATTTGATAATCCGGCTCTGATTTCACTTAAATTAATATTTAATTGAAATAAACAGAAGGGTGTAGCGGTTACAATTCACTGCCCTCTCCTTTTTATGGTAGGTGGCGCTACTAGAGCCATCCGGGTTTTTCCCATGATGCCTCTCTCTCTCTTCTTCTTCTTCTGTGTACTTGTCTTGTGATGTTGTTTTCTGTCTTGCACCTTTTAATGTACTGTGCCGTGGAACTTAGCCATCTAATAAAAATGGTTCCTGAAATTGAATTAATTCTTCAACAGCGGCATTCCACATAAACATGAGTCTCGTCCTTCTACAAGGGAGAATTATTTAGGACTGGAAAAGCTGCAAAAAACTGAGGTCCAAATTTTGATATTACTTTTACTATTTTTCTTTAAAGTTAATTCATTCACGCTGGTCGTAGTAGGGCGACCATACTCTAGGACTATTTCATCTCATCTGGTTACTCTAGACATAGAGGCTTTTCCTACTAAAATACAGATTTGAACATATGGCAGAGGATTGCCATTAAACTTAAAATTCCAAACCGCAAAATGCGCTCTTTTTAATTTTAAAATTTTTTCAGTGCTAAAAATGTAGGATTTCTTGATATAAGCTAATCAAAAATTATATTAACTCTATCAATACGGAAACGTCCCAAACATCTTTAAAAGCAAAAGACGGCTGCCATCCGAATATCACTGTAAAGTTTCCATCCCTTGTCGTTAAGTGTGATTGATTTCACACCCACAGCACACGATTTCTTCGTTAGAATGGCTCGCCCGGACGGGCTTGGGGAATAGGGGATAATCTTATAATTTCGAGAGTGTCAGCTGTGATTCCGGTTTCAGAGGGGGGAAGTAAATTTTAGATATCTTTGTAAGAGGAACTGGGACGTTCCCGTATTTTGAGGTCCCTCTATTCCAGTGCTCTTAGGAATCAGAGGGTTAAAGTGTATCTTGACATCACGAATTTTCCAAACAGAATTTGCACAGCTATATGCACAATTTGCTGAACTTGTTATAAAAAAAATGATTCACACCAACATAAAAATATTACCAAAAAATTGAAATAAGCTCGTCTTAAATGTAGTGAATGTGCTTCAGACATAGCCTCATCAAATAACGTAGTCGCAGATATTTTAAAAAATATTATTACTTCCGAAGTACTATCTTTTCAGAAATATTTACATTTTAGATTAAACAATAATTTAATTTTTCTTGATTATAATAAAGAAAATTAATTTCAAGTATTAATAGAATAATTATTTAAATTAAATATTTGAGGAAAGTAGAATTCATTTCATGAATCAGAAATAAAAAGTTGAATTAAACAAAAAAGTAGAATTTATCTCATAATTCTATACCAGCTAACTCTTAACAACAAAATTTGTTATTATTTACTAATAGATATTCAACAATTACATGTTACTAGTATAAAACAAAAGAGGAAAACATTTCGATTTACATCAACAGTTATCTAAAATTATTCTCGGAGGTTTGGGTATAATATTGTTGCAAAAGTCTTTCCGTGGGTGTATGGTGTAAACAGTCCAACACGCAGGATAATGGAGAATGAAGGTTTATTTACAAATATGCAGGAAAACGCGTAGCACAGGTACAGGAAACAATAGTTCTTGCACAGCAATGCAATCAGACAACAATTCACAGGTAATGACAGTTCAGCACTTTGATATTTAACAACACAAATAGTCAGCAAATAACTAGTAACGGCAATAACAGCTCAGCTCACCAGCTGATTAGCTCACACAGCGGATAAAACTCCAAAGACGTTCGCGCTTCAAAGCGAAGTAACCAGTAGATCAAAGACGCCCCTCTGATCTAGGCGCTGTCCTTAAATATTCTCTCCGACAGGCCGTGACGTCACATGGTGTTTTCTCGTGTATCCCCATTCCTAGTAGAAATATCGAGAAAAGGATTGCATTTTCGGGAATCATCTATTTGTCGCCAAGGTCGCCAAATTTGTCGCCAAGGTCAGGGGTGCCATAACAGTCGCTGAGGTCACTCCATGCTTAACCTTGTAAAACTCTCTTCCCAACCATAAGACTTGCATTGCTGGGAAGCGACTTTCCATGTTTGTAACAATATGATCTTCTTTTTCCCTCATCTCCACCTCACAAGTAACAGTTCACACTACAAGGTGGCGCTTCTTCTAACTGGTGGTGTGCCTGCACCTTGACGAGCGCACATTCATCACAGTAAAAATTTTATTTCACTCCACAACTTCTCCAATGTTTTAGCGTAGGACTACTTTCCTCTCATTGGGGTCTTAGGAAGGAATTTGATTCACACTCCAAAACGCCACAAAAAACGTTGTATGGGAGATCCTCTATATTTCGGTAACTACATATGTTAAAAGCATAACTAATTTCTTTTTTCAGAGATAAAGGGTAACAACAGAAGTTTACAAAAAAAATTGAAAATCTGAATTGTAGTTCAGCGACTAATGAGTCCCAAAGTTGGGCAAAAATACACATGAATTGGTGGCGCGATCCTCTATATCTTGGTAACTATATATTGTTGCAAAAAGTCTTCCTGTGGGTGTATGGTGTAAACAGTCCAACACGCAGGATAATGGAGAATGAAGGTTTATTTACAAATATGCAGGAAAACGCGTAGCACAGGTACAGGAAACAATAGTTCTTGCACAGATTACCAATGTAAACAGAAAACAATTCACAGGTAATTACAGTTCAGCACTTTGATATTTAACGACACAAACAGTCAGCAAATAACTAGTAACGACAATAACAGCTCAGCTCATCCGCTGATTAGCTCGCACAGCGGATAGAACTCCAAAGACGTTCGCGCTTCAAGGCGATCAACCACCAACCACTGATCCAGGCGCCGTCCTCAAATATTCTCTCTGACAAGCCGTGACGTCACATGAAGTTTTCTCGAGTATTCCCTTTCCTAGTAGAAATATCGAGAAAAGGTTTGCATTTTCGGGAATAATCTATTTGTCGCCAAATCGCCAAAATGGTCGCCAAGGTCAGGGATGCCATAACAGTCGCTGAGGTCACTCCATGCTTAACCTTGTAAAACTCCCTTCCCAACCATAAGACTTACATTGCTGGGAAGCGACTTTCCATGTTTGTAACAATATGTTAAAAATATAACTAATGTCTTATTTTCAGACATGACACAGGCTTGGAACAAAAAAAGCTGAACTTCGTAAATATTGAATCGTGCCAAACATAAATACCGAGAAGTCAAATATGTATGATTAATTTAACAATAAAATAAATACATTTTTACAAAAAGTGCTTAAGATATTAAAAATATTGTAGAATTATTATATAAAAAAATTCAGAATGATAAAATCCGATGCCGAAAAAGCGGAAATCCGCGTTTCCGTGGAAATGTGTCATGCCTGTATTTTAGAGATAAAGGGTAACAACAGAAGCTACAAAAAAAAGTTGGAAATCGGAATTGTAGTTCAGCGACTACCGAGTCGCAAAGTTGGGCAAAAATACGCATGAATTGGTGACGTCACACGCATGAGGTTGCGGACGCGAGGCTGTCTTTTTCAAACAACCGCTGATGTTACTTGTGATTCTCTACTTTTCTCACGAGTCAAGTAGTCCTACGCCTTTAACATCAGCGGCTGTTTGAAAAGACAGCCTCCCGTCATTTTTTTTAAAAACTTGATTACTGAAGTAGATTCTGAACCACCCTTTTTGCATTATTTATGTAAACTTCATCAAGCTGTCGAATTTAACAGAAGCAGAAATATTTGGAAAATAGCTCAGTTTCTTCGTTTTCTCTTCAATGCAGCGCCTACAGACAGTACGAGAAGTGCGTGTCCGATCCCATTCAGAGGATGTGCGGCCCCCAGGCTCTGCACATACTGGACGACTCGATGTCTTCGTTGAAATCCAGATGTGAAGCTGTCTCAAAGTCGTAAGTATTGTTATGAGATAATGTGGAGATATTTATCGATTTTTTTGCCTGAATTTATACAGTCCAGATAGCAAAGTTGCAGAAAGGTTGCCATTACACTTTCCATAGGCTGTCCGCGAAAGGATTTCCGAGCAAGCCGTTTCGGAAACCATTGACGCAAGGTTTACGTAGAAAAGCTTTTTATGAACTACCTCACCGACAAGGTTTGAACGATAAGTCCGCGAAAGCATTTCCGCGCAAACCGTTTCAGAAACAATTCCCGCAAAATTGACGTAGGAAAGCTTTTTGTGAACAACCTGTCCCATCACGTGTAGCTCCATCCAGTATAGTGGCTAGTGTGCTTGTCTTCCAACTCTATGAACGCGGGATCGATCCCCGGCTTGGAAGACTGTGATGTTTTGTCGCAATTTACAACGAAATCGTAGAAGTAAGTTCAATTAAAAATTAGATAAATTAATAGAAATTAATAATTAAGCTTTTAATTAAGATTCTTAATTGATCTAATTAATAGACATTCCAAATAATTCCAAGATGACGTCAGATGAAGGGGGATAAAAAGGGGTTGGGACCCTCTGTAGGAGTACGGCTTTGAAGAGAAGGTATAGATGAGGATTGAACGGCTTCGGAGGGGGGAAAGGGGTCCTATTTTGTCCGCCGAAGGAGTGCTCTTAACAACCTTTCGAAAGGCCTGAAACAAGCTTGTAATAAAACCTCGGGAAAATTCTTACTAAAAACCTTGTACTTGTTGACTAGCAAACCTCTCCACTACCTTGCCGAAAGGTTCAACCCTTGTCAGGAAACCATTGTGACAACCCTTGACCCTTGCCGATGACAAGGTCTCCAAAACATTTTAGACAAGCCTTCTTTGCTATCTGGGAGAGTGTCCAAAAATGCATGCACATTTTATATACAGTAGAACCTCTATTATCCGAAACTCTTTTAACCGAAACCTCGATTATCCGAAACTCTTTTAACCGGAACCTCGTTTAACCGACGTCGGTTTCCGTACTTTTTTTTGGTAAATAAGCAATATCACTTCAAGGTCGACTTCGGCGGCAGTCATTCGTACTGCAGGCAGTGCCGACATCTTATCTCTTTCCCCATCCCCCCTCCTGTCGGAAATTCCATTCTATTGCTCCCCTTTGTCGAAAATTCCATTCGTCTCCAAGACCATAGCCCACTAAACGGAAACGCGTTTTGTTAACAGTGGAACAGAAGTTCCAAATTGTGAGCAGAATTGAAGCAGGTGAGACTTCAACCAAATTGTCAAAAGAATTTGGTGTTGGAGTATCAACAGTCGGGGTTATGAGACGTCACTCATGCTTAAGGCAGAGCAAACTTCCGTTTAAGCCAATGTAAAGTATGTATCGCAAGTCATATAAACATTTACATTGCATTTTCTGACTTGTGTGACATCTATATTGAACAAATGTATTGTTTATAATTAATGTAATATAATTAAAAACACCACATTTAGTTATTTTGTACATGTTTAAAATTCAGTGTTAAAATTTTTGCGGTCTCCTGACGGCCATTTTAAGTGCTCTCTTTCATCCGGAATTTTCGATTTACCGACAGAGGTCCGGTCCCGACCACTTCGGTTAATCGATGTTCAAGCGGTGTCGGTAAACAAGTTCCACGACCTTGAAATAATTTGGAGGAAAAATGCGAAAGAATTTAATTTCGCTTCAAGATTTATAATTCTTACTAGCCGCCTTCAGCGACCAGCTGTTCGCCCATAGTATCAATACTTGTTGCTATGCTTGCAACTTGGCGAATTGATGGTTGCAGAAATTCACGGACTTTACCAATGTTTTATTTTGAGACATATCCTGAAAATGCAGAGTAGTGGATGGCAGGCGACCATTGATTACATACTGTCCTACCGCCATGAGAAAAACCCGAGACATGCCGGTGGCGGTCGTTATGGAAATGGGATATTCCACTGCATTTTGGGGGTGAAGGAGAGGGCTTTCTTTTATTTGTCGCAGAGAGAACCGGCAGAAGTCTCGTTTCGATTTGTCCTTTGGTCGAAAACGAATTCCCCGCCTAACAAAGCTTAGTTTGCCAAATGTTGCGGTTGATTTTATATCCGTTTCCCTCCTTTCTTCGACTCGTCTACATGAGGAAACCCTGTTCAGGGTTTTTCTCGTGGCGGTAGGACAGTATCTAGGAGTCATAAGCTTCCATATGAAATAAAAACAGTCGAAATCGGTCCAGTTGTTGGGGAACTCTTTCTCAATGGTGTAGTGCTTTTTTTCATTTTTTTTTCGGAAATGGAGGGTGGTGGATGGCAGGCGACCATTGATGACATATCTAAGGATTATAAGCATCTATATGAAATAAAATTGTCGAAATAGGCCCAGTAGTTGGGGTTAGGGGACTAGTCCTCTTGTTTTGCCAATTATTTTAAACTAGAAAATCACCCGTCAAGGTTTGACGGGTGCAAATTGCCTCTTCATTCGAGAGATTTCCCGTCAAATTTGACGTGTTTAAATAGATATATATGCGAGAGAAATGCTTAACATTGACTGAAAACAAATAAAATAAACATATGTTTTATGACAGGAAATATTTTTTTATTTACATATTATTTAAATATTTCTTTATTCAAAAAATCCCTTGGTGAACAACATTCCATGTGAAGTATTTTTCGTTGTTTAATAATTTTCCTTGTACTTCAGATGTCTTTGTGTAAATTTTAACGCGATTGGGAATCCTAGACCTTCAAAGTGCAACATAGAGCTGTTCATGTGAAAAGACAGACTCGTCGAGGTAAATTCCAACACGATCGAAAGTCTGCGATTTGTTGATAGTCATCGTGTAAGCTGGAATTAACGGGAACTGGCGGCGGTTGAGAACGAATGGTAGATTCACGTCACTGGTTGCTAATTTAATTCTTGGCAAGAAAACAACATCGCCACGATTGCATTCAGATACAATTTGCCGTCCAAAGTATATCACGAGCATGATATACCATTGACGTAATTTACTACTTTCTATTAAAAAACGGAAATTAATTTGATATATAGGATTAATATAATTTAAAATTTATCGGGAACTATTGATCATAGCGAGATAAATTTTATATCAATCGATAGAAAATTTATATCACTACTTTAGAGCGGTTAAATTTGAAATTAGAATCACAATTACTCTTTTAAAGTTACTGAAATTTAGGTTCTCTAACAATGAAATAATGCTGTTTAACGTCTCGCAGTGCTATGGCGCGAGTTTTAGTGTTGGTGACGTCAGAGCGTTACCGGAGGATCTGGGCAATTATATTAGTAATTATACGTTTTAATAACGTTTAGCTCGATTTTTTTCTCTTCTTCCTGCAGATTAAAACCCGCAGACAAGATATGCCCAGCAGAAACAGCAGCCCAAGAAACTCAAGAATACCAGCAACCCAGGCCTGCGCTGCGACATGTGGAGCAGACTTACAGCCCTCCGCCGACCTCTGGATACGTTCTGAACACTCGGCCCATTCCGTATACCACACCGGCCTGGACACCCAGAACTGTTATTTACCCTTTACCGGTGACGCGTCACAGCAGTCGGATTTCCAGGAGTAACGGCTGGGCAGTGAATGGATCTCTTTCCCATGTTCTTGCACTTGCCATAATTGTGCTCACTTTGTAACTATTTTCAAGTGATACGAGTGTCAGGTGAAAGGAAAATTGGGAAAAATCAATCATTAAAAACCTGAAGTCAATGGAAATGATTAGTTGTTAATGAAATAAAAGTAAATCGCGTTTTAAAACATTTAACAGTTAAAAATCAAAATATTACATCTTGTAACTATCTCAATCTATGGGTGTTAACAGTTACAGAAAGTTGCAACTAAAATTAATCAACTTTAAGTATACGTCATTCATCGTCTTCAGTATAGGGCCAACAATAATATGTTCAATAAGCGAAGATTATTTATATAACCTTTGTAGTTATTTATCAATGAACTACACAATGTTTTATCTATAGTTGCCTAGCTCTCACTTAAAGAACTGTCACAAACTTTCAGTTGATGGTATACAACATTATTTTCTGTAAGCATAGAAACCAAGAGGAAGTTCAAATTTTTTTTCATTTGTTGCAATGGAAAGGATGAGGTTGTCAAAATCATATCGCAGTTTGAATTGAAGCCCGATACTGGGATTTCAAAAGTATGTAAAAAATTAAATAAAAAACAATTTTTGTTTATATGACAGAATTTTTGTAATTTTTTTTCGTATATATGGAAATAAGCAATTAAAAACAAAACTTAAATTTTTTGTCCAAAAGCTGAGAGAAGGTTGACCAAGTAAACTCAAGACCCTAAAATGGATAAATATTGGGAGGTTAGAGAATCTGTATACAAAATAGTAGGGTGCTCAAGACGTAGGCTTCTTTAAATTCTATGTCATACCTACATGCTGTAATGCAATTTCAAGTTATCGGCTTATAGCAAAACACAAATCCATTCTATTCCAAAACTCGATACAGCATTTCATATTCATTATCAGTCAGTAGAAAAACAATTTGCTTACAAAGTGACGAAAAACCTCCAGCCGAATTACCTGTCCATCACCACAGTAATAATGTTCTTGGCTCAAACACCAGACAGGATAAGATAGAGGCTCCTTAGATAACGATATCATACTTGAGTTATCATTTAGTATTAAGTAGACTAAGACATCATCATCGAGAAATGTATGAAAGCATTCTTATTGCTCAACAAGGCACTGTATTAGAGATCAGAAAAAGAATATGTTTTGCATTTAGTTCCCTAACTGATTGTGATGGTGCTTCTGGAGAGATTATTCTCCTCTTTACATGGCTAATGCACCGACTCACCAATTATTTGGTTTCCAGAAAGACGGGTCTCATGCTTTTTGCTTGCAATCATCCAAGAAAGTATGACCTGTCATAGGCCTCATCCCAATATTGAAAATCTAAAAAGTTTTTTTTAATATCAATGCAGTATCTATTTTCTTTTCTTTAAATGCTGACTATAAATTATTATTGAATGGACACGCAGACTGCACAAAGGTAAGCTTTAACAATTAAAAAAAAGTAACTGATTTATATATGCTATCATGGCATACTAAAACTCGTACCATGATAAAACTAGTAGTCATACAAAAATATTATTAAAAATCTTCTGAAAATTCTTTCTGAAAGTTGGGACAGAAACTTATAAATGGACAACGTGCTTGGGATAAAGCAACAGGAAGATCGTTAACATATTTTTCTACTAGGGTTGGGAACGGAACCGAGTTTTCTTTACAGAGTACCACGTAGATGCGAGGCATCCAAAATGTACCTCCACATCTAATTAAAATTTGGTCTTTTAATTAATCATATAATAATTCGAATGTGAGATACTGAATCAGATAAAATAATTGAGGGGAGCAATTGAATGCTGGGGAAAAGATAATGCCATTGATTAGATTAAAACTTTAGCGAAAATACACTGCAAGATGCTAGTGTAGTGTGAAAATTTGGAAAAAGGGGGTTTCCGTATCCAGATCCGTTTTCTCATTTAAGTTACTGCGTTGCAACTCAACAAGATGTTAATCAGAAGGCAAATTTAGATTTAAATGGACTGAAACAAAAATAATTCGGCAGGAAATCGGTGACAATTTTGAATTGAAAGTTAGAGCTCTCGGTAATAACGCGGGTTTGCACATCGTAGCGGGTTGATTAAGGTCGAAACGTGAATTTTGAGGAAAATACGGGTACAGATTCTCGTCAACTGTGCTCACATCCCAACGTCTTATTTGTCCGGAAATTTTCAAATGTGCATAGTGAGAAATTGCTGCAAAAATTATGCATTTTTTAAGCACCTTTCTACATGCATGCATACGACAACCCATGTATTTTCTAAGTGTAGGACGTTTTCTGTTTAATAATAATGCATAGTTTTTATTAAAAAATTTTAAATAAATGTATTTTTTTAATTTCAATATTTATTTCTGTATTTGCACGACGTCTTCTATTGTAAAATAAAGGATGTCTTTTTTTTTGTTTGACAAAAAAAAAAAATGATAATGCAAATTGTCATTACAGAAAAATTAAGTCAACTTTTATAAGATTAACAATAAAAATCCGTGACCTTTTTCAACATTTCTTATAATTCACAAAATATCAGTTAATTTGCCCCTTAGGGATAGCCATTCCAGTATCTCAATATACGGCGGTGCCCATTGTTGAAGAAAGAGGGAGCGAGAATAAAGATTAATAATCCAGTCAACGAAGGGTTTGAAAAAACCTTTAAATCAGATAGTTTTGAAAATTGTTACACATGTTCGTGGGGAGCACCCCTGAATTCTTCCCTTTCGTCGGTTTTCTTGATACATCCAGTAAGCAAAGCTTTACGACTATGGGGGTCTATTCTGGTATCCCCGGTTGGGTTCCGCACGTTAACAACCGGACCCCACCCCACCGGGGGTAACCAGAATAGACCCCCTAGTCTTCGATTTATCGTATTCAAGGTCTGGGGAAACAAAAAAAAAGAAAGCTTTCTTTGCACTTCTCGAGAAAATTAAGCACTTTTTAAGGACCTTTTTTAAAAATTAAGCACTTTGGTGCTTACAAATGGTTTTCAAATTTAATCACTTTTCACATCACCTGGTTCAGCATCGATCTGGGTCTCTTTCGAGAACTCGGAACGGAGGGATCGTATGGTGGTAATTGCAACAGTTCGCTGGGAATCGGGGGTAATTTTTCAAAGAATTCTTTAGAAATAATTTTCATAAAATCCCAAACAGGGTCAATTTTGAGGTCATTATGAATGGCTTTGCGTCTAACATACCAAGATTAGGGTGGGAGATTGAAGTCTCCTGTACGATTTTTCACACGAGATCATTCTCCACTGGATAATAATGTGTCTCATAAATTAAATTTTCCAAAGGAGTGCTTTCTACATACTCTAGACATCGCTTCTAAAACATAAAATTGAGTACAAATTCATTCTAAGTAGCAGGACAGAGTTCCTGAAACAATTTTCCTAATTGGCCGTCTTCGGCAAGCAGCTGTTCATCGGTAATATTAATTGTCTGTGGCTATGCTTTGAACTTGGCGGTCGTAGAGGCTGAGGGACCCTGCTGCCAGTTTTATTTTGCGATATATCTCAAAATGGGGGGTGGTAAGTGGCAGGCGGCCATTGATGACATATCTAGAGGTCATAACCTTTCACAAGAAATAGCAATTGTCACAATCGGTCCAGTAGTCTGGGGACTGTCCGATGGCATTTTCTCCATAGAATATGTAGTGGAGAAATATTTTTTCGATTTCTCTCGAAAATGGAAGGTGGTGGGAGGGAAGGTGACCATTGACGACATATCTGGATGTCATAAGCTTTCATACGAAAATATAATTTATCGAAATCTATCCAGTGGTTGGAGCTGGGGGACTGGGTCCTCTGGTTTTGACAATTATATTTATCATTTTGTGTAGAAAATTGTAAAAATATCCTCTACAATTCTATAGAGACGACATTTTTCAGTCCTTCAATTTTCAAAAGTTTAACTCATACTTCTGCCTGATGATAACCGGAACTGTACACTCCAAAGTAATCATTCGTTATAAATTTTGCTAAGAAGGCTTGGAGCGCAACAGTTTGTTCCCTTATACTGTTGTTACCACATTGCTTTTTGCTAAAGCTGCCATATCCTCCACAGGCAGAAACAACAATTTCCTCGCCAATGATGACTTCAAATAACAAAATAGCCTTAAAAATATAACTATTATCTTTTCCTTTTAGAAAGATGCGAGTTCAGAGATGTTTGAAAATAGTCAAAAAATATTATAAATCTTGTGGTATCCTTTACATGCAATTAATTACATCACAAATGAATAAAGAAGCCCAGCCTTCTCCAGTTTGATTGCAAAGGCCTTGTTGGCTAAGTGCTACAGGTTTGGCAGTCAATTAAAGGATCCCAAATTCGAATTTCCGCTATGACATTTAAGAACAAAAATTACTTGGCACATACATAGTATTGGAAATATTTCAGATGCATTTCTAACTAAAAAAAATGGAAAGAAATACGCTTCGAAATTATTTCAAATGAATCTGATCCAGTTAATTCTCAATCTCAAATATATTTTGAAAGTAATTAAAATAGATATATACATAAGAGAAATTGCCTTTCATAATTAACATGGATTTGACTCATATTTAAAAATAATGAAGTCTTAAATTATTACATGCTACAAAATAGAATTTAAAAATGTTTCTGTAAAATATGTTTAGTCAAAAAAATTTCATGCAAACTGCACTTTTACAATGTTAATGATTCTTAAGAAGTAGAACAATTTTCTGTAATTTCTATTTTTATATGAATTATCCCACTGAATATTATTCTTTATAAATATCACTATAAATTCAAATCTATGAATTTATATCAGCATTCTTTGTTCAACACCACAAATTCACCCATGTTAATCTGAAATTTCACTTCGGACTGTTCAGCATTACCGAAAAGCACCCCCTCCCCCACAAGTGTAAAATGTCCAATTGAAACTTTTATTTTAATAAACAGTAGATAAGTTTGGATTTTTGGGGGTTTAAGGAATATTTGAGAAATGTCTAAAAATATGCACTGGATTTGGTTTAGAACTAAAAAAAGGGTAATTTCAAGCACTAAAAAAATGATGTTAATTAAATTAGATAATGAAATTCATTTTTGCAAAATTGACTTTTAAAAATATTAGTGAAATGTTGTTTTAATCAGTATAAATTTTTTAAAAACAATTATAACTTTTAAAAATGCTAAATGAAATTAACTACATGGAGAAAAATTGAAGGATTTACTTTTTTTTTCAGTGTTAAGCTTATTGTTTTTTACCTCCGACTTTGGGCAGAGATTTAAAATATATAAATCTTTGCAAAATGCCTCATGAAATTGCTTTCTGTCAATGTTGGTGTTACAGAAATCAAAATTAAATTTTTTAACAATCTGTTTTGTTCTTTTAAGGGAGGAAGAATTGGTAAAAAGCAATAATATGATAGGACAGAACTAATCTCAACACAACCGCAAAGTTGATAACTATATCAGTATGCTGCTACATAAAACCGATTATTTCTGATTGGTAAAAGAGCTAGTTTGCCTTCCAAATAGAGTGGCACAGGGTCGATTGAAAATTCAGCCACAAATTCTTGCCAAAGGATGTCTTAAGCTTTGATAAGGTTACTAAAATTTTTGTGTGAATTATATATACATATATGTTATTCCTTTAAGAGAAGTGTAGAGGCAGTCGTTAAAGTCCAAAACAATTTATTGCATTTCGAAAAAGAGCACTAAATTAGTTATAGAGTACTCAATAATAGATTAAACTTTTAAAAGATTATGGGAACATTGAAGCCATGGCCAGGAGTAAAGAATTACGCCTAAAACGGCATGAGTTGCTTAGTGCGTTGCATGATTTACAAAAGAAGAAGATACGCAGACGCAACGAGTTTTTATAATACCGAAACGGGGAAAGTACCAAAATTGAGGCTCGAGAAATAGTGCAACTCTTGCGAGTCTAGTTAAAGTAGGAGTGCTTTTATCATAGGATTGAAGTAGAAGTAATTTGTTTGTAATTAAAAATTAACTGTTGTTACAAAGGATTTATTTTAAAGATTAAAAAATAAGGATTTATTTTAAAGATGGAAAAATTTCTAAGTCATTACATATATATATATAAAATATATGGTGTCATGAAAATAAATAATTTTTGAAGCGTTAAAAGTAATTAATTTTTACTCTTCCCGAAATGTTTTTTTTCAAAATCAGACCAATAACAAGCGGAAAAATAAAGCAACAGTCGAGGAACGTTTTATTTGTACACTGCTTCTGAAACAACAAAAGTGAGCAACGGAATGTAATCAAAGCAGGAAGACATGACATTCAATCTAAGTGTAGAGTTATTTAGAGATAAAAATTTCTTTAACTTGTCACTACTACACAAATCGCTTGGTTTCATACATGATAAAAAGATACACTCTCTTTTCGTTAAATACATCAAATTCTTTAGAGTCAACAGCAACCGGAAATGTTTCTAGAGTTTTGGAAAGCTACAGTAACTCTTGAGGAACAAGTGAAAAATATAGAAGAGGAAAAAAATAACTATATCTACCTAGTCAGGAAATTTATTTAAAAAGAAATTGAATCATCACCTGAAATACTCTCAGTGCATTACAAAATCAACATTCGAAATAAATATCTATAACTAAAAAAATACAACGTCATAATTACAATTTTAAAAGCACACTTGACTGTACCAAGACATTATCAAACCCAACTTCACAACAACCATCAATAAATTCTTAAAAGCAATCCAACACTAAAAAATGCACCATTGAAATTTATACACAAGCTTTTAAATATAACATAATTAAAACTATTAAAAGTGTTGGTAACAATATTTATAATGATTACTGTTACAAATGAAAACTGATAATGAGATTTTTTTTAAATGTCTTTCAATAAATGAACTAAAAAGATTAACAAAACAATAACAGACTATAAGTTGGATAATTTTAAAGTAGTATCCAAAAACATCCGATTTTTATGGATAATGAACATTGAGATGCATATCAGGAGCAATTCTTTTGAGAGGATAAGACACTAATTATTGCTATCATGCTGAGATGGTTAACTACAGAAGTTTCTCAGAAAATATACTAGTTGATAATAGTTATAGGTTTAAAAAAATGCTTCAGAGACAATATGGATTCAACAGGTCCTATTTAATAAAATATAATTTTCGCACATTAAATGAATTTTTTAAAAGTAAATTACTTTTTTTATGTTGAAGTTATGTTAATGATAAATAAATGATTTAAATGCTAGGTATACATATTCATGTATTGTTATTCAACATATCTGAAAACTACATGTCAGGTCAGATCAAGTTTTAGTTTAGTTTAGTTATATTAACGTCCCGTTTTGAAGCAACACAAGGGCTATTTTGGGACGGACCTCGTAATTTTGAACCACAGTCAGATGACGAGGACGACACCCGAGCTGGTACCCCCTCTCCAAACTTCCACGCCAAACCAAAGGGAGGACGCAGATCAAGTTTTAAGCACCATACTAAAATTAATACACCGACACATTGAATTTGAATAATGATTAAAAGTTAAAGAGTTGGCGAACTTCAATATATATCTTCTAGACTGAAGACTTTTTATAGATGTTTCATGGATATGATTTACTGGGATTAAATTGCTTTATTTTTAAAATAAAATTTTTAGTAAATGTTTTAGAAATAAGGTACTTGTAATTTTCAAAGAAAAGGTGGTATTCTACTCTTACATATGTTTTTTTTTCTCAAAATATTATTCATAAAATTTACCATTTAACCAATACCAATAAAAATATACAATACCAAAACTAATTACAATTAATATATGATGACAGATATTTCAAAGCATTACTTTAAAATATAAAAACTACGATGTATTTTTGTCATTTCACACGTCACCAGACATTTCGAAATAAAATAACCAATGGAAATGAAAGGTGAAATTAAACAAATAGGTTCAAACATTAGTCTATACAAGCACAGGCATGGAAAGAAAAGCAAATAGACAAATTTTTAATTATTGAGATATGTTTTCCAAAGATTTTGTTTCGTGACATCACTGGTACCAATACTTCATTAAAAAATATAAATTTATATGTTCCTTTGCAAAAATGCAACAAATTTCTTTGTTTCAAAGACATATTACAATAATATGGTAGATATATATATTTTGATCACTTTTAAATTTATTCTTAATAAAATGTATCTATTTTATAAATTACTTTGGCACATTTGCAGTGAGAGATATTAATATAGTTTCAATGTGTTAAAGTGAAATATTTTATACCAAAAGAATATCTAGAGATGTTAACCAATGCTGACATAAAATAATTTTTATTTCTTAAGACAGAGGGGATAAATGCTTTAAAAATCTGTTTTATTTTTAAAAGATATATATATTTAGAATTAAAAGCTAAAAAATTAAATTAAAGCAAGCAATTACTTTAGAGATTGATTCAAAATAGATGTTACACAATTGCTAATGTTACAAAGCAAAAAGCATATAAACTTATTTTCACTAATGAATAACTAAACTATTAAACTCTTCAACTTTCAAGAAACAATCATTGCTTGGAAAATATTTTTTAAGGCTTAGTAATTAAAATAATGCAAAACTCATATCGTATAGGGTAGCATACAATCTGAGCACTTTATAACTGCTTCAAAACTAAGGAAAAACAACCGATTAAAAATTAGATTTCTACATTCTGTATACTTATTACAATTGACAAATCAACATCAAATTTATGTTACAATGATTGAATTTGATAAATAAATAAAATTCAATCATTATAAAATATGATTTCAAAACTTGACAAGATTCAAATGTATGCCAAAAAATAGTTTTTTTATACTTATATGCTGACAGCAACAATATCATTTAAATAAGGGACAAATAGTATTAAATTTCAGTTCAGAAGAAAATATATGCTTAATTATAAAAAATTACTATTTTATATTGTGAATAAGAATTAATCAAAGGATTCTGATATTATATTTATAATAAACAGCATCAAAAAGTGCAAAATGAAGACCATACACTTAATGTGAATCGAATTTACAGCCAATGTAATTAATTTTTTTATAATAATAAAGGTGTGCAACATGCATTCCAAATATGCCCATGTCTTAACAGAAAGAAATCAAGTAACAATAATAATGAAAAGGTAAGACACCTCTAAAACAAATATTCACACTAACATTCAATTTTAAACAACACAAATTTTACAAAAAAAAAATCTGCTTGGTATAAGCATATACAACTATCACTAACTATAAATGAACCAATAATATAAATTATGGGCACAAGAAGACAATCACTACTTACAATTCGCATTAAAACCCAGGAATTTTCACATTGGTCTTGAATTTATAAATATGAATAGATGGTCCCTACAAGTAATAACTAATTGAATAAAAATGACTTTCCATGCATGTTATTTAGAATTATTAGTGATTCTGAAAACATAAAACAAGCAACTTCTCTTTTGACCCAAAGCAATATTTATACCTGTCTAAAGAAAAATATTCTTCCTTTTTGAAAACGAAAATGTGAGCATTAAAAGAAATTCCAAATTTTTAAGCTGTAACATGACGTAAATTGCACAAAACCCATACGAAAATCAAGCAGTTGTAACATCTATTTTGAAAACTCAATTTAATACAGTTTTATAAATGAAATTCATTTCTGTATTAAAACAAAATTGTAAAAATTAATATTTTTACTCTAAAGTATGTTTAAAACTATTAGCATACAAAATACTTGCATTCACATGCTAGCAAATGAAATAAAAAATTGTATAATTTATTTTGGTTAATTTGAAATTAAAAATTTTACAATATGTTTTTGATTACAAATTAGTTGTCAAATATGTGCTTTCCTAATCAACACAGCAAGCTATAAATCATATAATCACCTTTTTTAAATAAGAAAAAAAACAGTCACTATTGCTTATAAAAATAATTATTGCAATCACAGCACTAATATAACCTTTCATCAAAAATATAATCATTCAGACCTTTAAAAATATTAGAAATGTATCAAAATTAAAAAGGGAAAGAAAAAACAATCGTAGGATAACAAAATATTTAATTCCAATTTGTTAATGGGAAGAAGGGAACAATTCTTTATTTTGGATTTTCCTTTTCAGCATTACAAAAATTAGCTCCCACATTAGCACAAAGCACATTTTTATGTTAGGTCAACAAAGCCTCTCATCAGAAATAATGATTTTTTCCTGTAGGAAATTTCTAATTCATTCCATAAAGTTTCACACAAACTATAGTCCAAATAGCACAAGATACTGTGCAAATTTGTAATGAAATTTTTAAGTTATTGTACGATACAAACTGTATTGACAAAATTTAATAACAATGCAAATCAAACAAAGAGTAAACACTTACTCATAACATAACAGCAATAAAATAAATCTTTAGACCAAAATAATTTCTTTAAAAAAATTCTAAATATAAAGGAGAAAACAGTTCTTACAAATTCAGCAATACAATTCTGATAAAATTGGACATAAGTATATAATTCTGAAAACACATTAAAAACAATATATAAATTATAAGAAAAATTGCACCATTCTCTTCTAACTGTCAATGAATGACAAAAACAAAAGTTGCTTCCCATATTAAACTGGATAAATAAATAAAAAAAAAAATCTACAGAATAAAAAATAAAATAACATTAAAGAATCCTTTAATGGGATACCCAAAGGAAAAAAAAAGTTGAGTAAAAAAAAAAAAATTACCTTTTGGTAGGAGGAAAAAATACTAATAAGGAATTCTATAACTTAAATTTAAAAAAAAATCATTCAAGTTTTCAAACTACATTGTATAAAAATAAATTTATAAATCAAATTACTTAATCGGTGAAGAAAAATAGTGTAACAAAAAAAATCAAGTAAAGCAATAAAATAACCATACTTCTCGGAACAAAATCGGATCTCCTATAGCAATGAACTTCATATTTTCTGTTAATTCCCCAAAATATACTCAAAAAATTGTGAAGTGTCTGATTTCAAATTAACTTTGATAGCTTTATTAATCATGCACTTCTATGAAAATGTAGGAAACAGAATACTAGAACCAGGCTCACGACGTTACAATATAAATTACTAAACAAACTAAAAATATCAATACACAGCTCACCGATTGGTTAAGGAAGTTTCATGTACAAGATAAACATTTACAGCTATAACCACCCAATTTTAACAACAAATAACAAACTAAATGCAATAACGCTTGAACATCACAATGAAAAGCACATTTTTAGCGAGCCACACAATAGATAATAAGTGTGCAAATGTATTGCATAGTCCACACACATGCAGAGCAAGATGAAAAAATATTGAAAACACGTTCAACTTAATTACGAAAACATGTGGAATTAAATATATATTATTATAGTACAGTGTTAAAATAGTTGGATTAAAAAATTGAGCGCTGTTGAATTGCCAGTCTATTTTTGGTTTTGTGGCATCCAAGGAAATAATTGTGTATCAAAATAAGATGAGCATTGCATCACTGGCAGGTTTACAATGCAAGACTCTTTATGTAAAAGTACAAGTGTAACTCATGATACGATATGCATAGCTGTTTTATTTCATATACGCAATTAGACTTCAAGTTTAAGTCCCAGATCTAAAGGCACTAGTACCGGCACAACAACAATAAATAATAAATTAAGGCAATACAACAACAATAACAATAACACAATGGGCAATGGTACAACAACGGTAACAACAACACAACGTGGGTACAACAATACTGTACAACAACAAGGTACAACAATACAAGAATACCAATGGCACCAACAATGCAATAACAATAAATACAAATACAACAATAATGAAGATAATAACAACAAATGACAACAACAAATACCAACAACAAGGCACCTACAATAACAACAACAACAACAATAAAATAACAATGTAACAACAATGTAACAACAATAAATGCAATGTATCAACAAATAACAACAATACAACAACAAATAACAACAACAAATAAAGGCAATGAACAACAACATCGTACAACAACAACAACAACAAGACAACAACAACAACAACAACGATCTGAGTCAATGAACCAAAATCCCATCCCGAACTGAACAGGCAGCAAAAGCTCTACATTTACTCTAAATACACACAGGCAATTCCTTCCAGAAGACAAGGAACAAAAAAAGCAGGAGTATTAAAAATACTTTACATATCTTTAAATTTAGAAAATATAAACATTTTTCCCATGACTATTAAATTATTTTATTAATGATACAAGAAATAAAAGTTTTCATTAAGCTTTTACATCTGCTGCAGAAATAATGTTTACAAATAAATTGAACATTTCATAGATTGGAACACTGATAAATATTTTGATGTGCAACTTCATTTTATGTGCAAATATTTACATCATTCACAACCTTCACAAGAAACATAAAAAACATAAACAAGAATTAGTTCATATGTCACAATTTTAAAGCAGATAATGTATAGAAATTTAAGAAAAGAAATTAGAATAAAAACTGGTTATTAAAAAAAAATTGACAATGTATTATATCTGTACCAGCACATATTGATACTAATTCAAATAAGTGGAGACTTTACATTAAACACTTTAATGTATAAGAAGCAAGATTCAAAATTGTAGCTCAAAATCATCAAAATTTCTTTAAACATATTAAGACACACTTGTTTAACTTGTACACAAAACTGGGAAGTAGTTTGTTTTCTATTGAAAATAAAATTTTAAAAAATCACATTTCAAATTGTGCAAGCACAGGTCAGAATGTCATATATATATATATATAGATTTTGTGTTAAATAAATAAAAGTTTAAAATCAGAATTTGAATTTATAATATTCCATATTTTACAAATTCTGTAGCAATCTTCATATAAAATGAATTATTTATCGTTATTCTTTCAATCTTATCTTATTCAGCTTTTAGGAACCTCCTTTTACAAAGGAATGATTTTTCAAATAAAAAAGCATATGCATACAAAAAAAGTTAAGATCCATTAAGAAAGAAAATACCTTTTAATTTTAAAATAGACTTTCAATTATAAAACAGAGAAATATCTGCTTTAAAACCAACACAGAATAAAAACAACTTAAATGATAAAACTGAGAATGAGAGAGAAGCTACTCCAACAATTCAACAGAAACAACAAAATTCATGAAAATACTTTTCGTATACCTAAAAAAATCCCCAAGAAATCAAAAATAAAACAAGACAGTGTCAGAAAATCATATCCACCTCTCTTAAAAATAAGTCAGGGTGGCAAATGGCACTTGAACACACTTTACATCACAGATATAATGTACATCAAAAACATTTGTGCAGCATTTAAAATAAACATTAAAATAAAATAAACATTTCCAGCTGGATATTTTACAAACAGTAAATGGCATTAAACTTCTTATGTATAGATATATTTATACACATTTATATGCATTGTACTTGCCTGTATGTATGCATATATATATTAAAAATTTAAACATATAGTAGAGAAAACGAGAAATATTTTCCCTAGTTATTTCATATTAATTGTTTTTGCATTCAGAAACTCAGAAAAAGTTATGGTTGTTTGTGGGCTTACATAAATATAAAACTACACGAAAGATGTTATATCGTTCACTTATATGCCAGTTTGTTTAAGTGGCGAGATATGGTTAGTTAATATATCATCCAAATCATTCAGCTACCAATTTCTCAACTAGTTTAGCTGTAGCTCATAACTTTGCAATCCTGAAGTATAAATTTGAAAGAAAAAAAATCATTAAATATACAACAGCATTGTTTTAACAACAACAACAAAAAAAAAAAAAAAAAAAACCATGGAATAATTCACTGCTTTAACCCTTTCGGGACGGGCGTTGCATATATGCTACGCTTGGAATTGTCGCCTACAGCCAGCCGTTACATATTTGCTACACTTAAGCTAAAACGTAATGTAAATAAACAGAGCTGGGATGTTTCACTCTCCACGTGGTTTGCGTTGGTAAGTGCGTTTCTGTATCTCACCGTATACTTTTATTTATTTCTTTTCGGTTCTATGTGGGGTTCCTTTTGGGTTTTACAGTCAGTCTAGTTGCGTCATTCTAGTTACACATCACGTACTTTGCTTTTGATTTCGGAAAGCCTTGACTTTAGTTTATTATGGCGAGAAAGCGTTATTTATCTGAGGCAGAATATGCTCGTATGATAAATGATCCAATTAGCAGATGAGAGTGATGATTCATTTTAAAAGAGTTAAATTTCTAGTGATTTCTTCGCGTTCCTTCCTGCTTCGAGGTTTTTCACACTCAGTTTTCATTTTAAAATTTTGCTACTTCTTCTAAATAGTCTTTCAGGTATTTTTTTTTTATTAATCTTAAAGTTTATTTATGTATTTTGCCAATTAAAATTTCAGAAGAATTAGAACAGTACTTTCGAAAATTATTACTCAAGGTAAGCAAATTTGTTATATATATTTTCATATAAATTACAGGAAAATGAGTATTTAATGCTAATTTTAATGTATATCACAGCTTAAGTAATAATCTTAGTGACGAAAAACTCCCGTCCTGTGGGACAATTCCTTTCTCCTCCGCTCTGTCCCGTGGGAAGGTCTTCGACGAAGGTGCGTCGTCCCGAAAGGGTTAAATTATAATGGTAATAAATAATCATCAAAAATTCCATCCTGGGAGGGGAAGAAATCACTTGCAAAGAATCTAAAAATTTCACTGAGGAGGCTCTACCAGAATTCTGTACTAAAAACAATGTTCGCATTTATAAACCAATTTCATATTCTTTATATGTGCTTGCTCAGGGTGGCCATCATTTTTACTGTTTCAGTTTCCCTGACTTTTCCAGGTTTTATAAAAAATTTCCCAGACTTTTTCGGAGGTAGCCCATCAACCATAAAAGAAAGTCACCTGCACATTGGCCGCACTAAATATTCATTCAAGTCAGTATGGTTTGATTAAAAAAGCAAAATGTTTGAAAAAAGAACATCTATTTAAAACTTTTAAACAATAAACCATAAAATAACTAATACATCTTTACAATGAGCAATTCTACTGTACCGAATTTTCCAAGTTTTTCTGATTAAAAATATAAACTTAAAAAATCTTTACGATGATCAAAATCTCAATAAAAATATACGTTGCAAAATAAAACATAAAAGGCAGAGAAAAAAAATGTAATAAAACGATTTTTTACTGATGTTTTATAAATTAAAACACAGAAGCATAATATTCTGTCACACGAATGGAATCGAATAGTTTGCAAAAGAAAAAAAGCAACTTTTTATTCCAACCAACTTCCTTCAATATGGCTCAAAATGGACAATATATAAAGAGAAATAAATAAAATAAAACATCAAAGACAAAAAAAGAGAGAAAAAATAAAATTCTCGAAAATGGGGAAAAAACCTGAATTTATCATTTAAAATTAAATAAATAAAAATCTAATTTGAATTTAAAAAAAAAAAATGACTGTGGCGTCAGCTCCCCTCTTGTGCTAATCAATCACTTTGCTAAATTTGATCTCATATGTCAAAGATCTGGGAATACGTAAAGAACGAAAAAAAAAAAAAAATGAACATGCATACATAATACTAAAAAAAATTGTTCTTTTATATGTATGGGTAACGGCTGTCCCATACTTTGAAGATACCATAATTTATCAAAATGATCAGTAATCCTAATGTTTCCCAACACTCAGAGAAAAAAAACATAAAAAAATAAACAAAAAAAAAATACTAAAAGAAAATATTAGCACTAATTTCAAATACTTCATAATTCAATGAAAAGATCTCCAGAAATGGAAAAACAAACTAATTCTGGTATAAATCCTATTTGATATTAAATCATCATAAAAGCAGGCAGTAGCGTGGATGCTAACTTGTAGACAGATAAAGAGAAATTTACGACCTTGTAAGCTATCTGAATCTCTTGGACATACAGCCACATCCCGGTTCTTCTTCCACATCTGAGTGTGATTATACTAGATTTTCATCTCAAGAACTATCATCTAATTTAACTACCAAAAGGAACGTGATTCTGTTCATATAGCCCAGCCAACGAAGGTCCAAAATGGGGGTGAATAAACATTAACTCGTATAGTATTGAAAATTGGTACACACATTTGTGGGGGCTTATTATGAACATACTAAAAGTCCCCGTTCCTGGGGGGTGAGTTTGCGGCGCCATCTTGGATTTCATCCCTTCTTTTTTAGTTTTTCCTGAATATCTCGAAAAATATTCACTTTTCAAACTACAATTCATTAAACAAATTAAAGAGCAAAAAATTCCCTACAAACATATACTTTTATTTTTCTTCCAGCTTTAATAGTTTCCCAGATAATGGGTCTCAAAAGTTGCTGCCATCTTTGATTTCATCTCCCTTTTTTAGTTTCTCTTGAATATGTCGAAATCTATTCAATTTTCAAATTACATGTAATCAACAAATTAAAGAGTGTAAAATTCCCTACAACCACATGCTGTTTTTTGTTTTAGCTTTAATAATTTCCGTGATAATGGATTTAAAAATTTGCCGTCATCTTTGATTTTATCCCCCCTTTTTTTAGTTTTTTTTTTAATATCTCGAAAACTATTTGATTTTCAAATTACATTAAATACAACAAATTAATTATCGTAAAATTCCCAACCAATGCATGCTTTTGTCTATTTTCTAGCTTCAATAGTTTCAGTGATATTTAAGAAAAACTAAAAAGGGGGAAATAAAATCCAAGATGGTTGCAAATTTTGAAATCCATTATCTCGGGAACTATTAAAGCTAAAACAAAAATAAAAGCATGCGTTTGTAGGGAATTTTGAGCTCTTTAATTTGCTGGCTACATGTTATTTAAAAATTGAATAGATTTCGATATATTCAAGAGAAACTAAAAAAGGGGGATGAAATCCAAAATGGCGACAACTTTTGAGATCCATTATCTGCGAAACTATTAAAGCTGGCAGAAAAATAAGAGTATATATTTGAAAGGAATTTCACGCTTTTTAATTTGTTGAATCAATTAAGATTTGAAAATTGAATACTTTTCGAGTTATTCAGAAAAACTAAAAAAGGGGGAATAAAATCCAAGATGTCGGCAACATTTGAGACACATTATCTGGAAAACAATTGAAGCTGGAAGAAAAATATAAGCATGTATTTGTAGGGAATTTTACGCTCTTTAATTCGTTAAATCAATTGTAATTTGAAAACTCAATAGTTTTCGAGATATTTTGGAAAAACTAAAAAAGGGGGATGAAATCCAAGATGGCGCCGTGAGCTTACCCCCCAGGACCGGGGACTTTTAGTATCTTTATCAGAAGCCCCTAACGAGCATGTGCACCAATTTTCAAAACTATATGATTTAATGTTTTTTTCAAACCCTTCGTTGACTGGACTAATAGCAAAATTTCGGTCCCTCGGAAATTTGGCGAGGTGTTTACATGAATGGCATTCGTTTTTGACAGTCAGTAAAGGACTGATTTTCATTGGTTGCCAACGGTGTTTCATTCTATTGATAAAAAAAGATCAGCGAATTGTCGCCTGCAATGAGAATTATCAAAATAAAAAAATTCCATGTTTAGAATAAATTTCCCTGACTTTTCCCGGTTTTCCGGTCGGGTGGTCACCCTGTTGCTTCACTAAGTCTACTGCTTTACACACCATAAAAATGAAGCACCATAAAATTGCACAATCAGCTTGCGTTGTTGGCAAGCAAATTTAGTTTATTGCACAATTATCAGTGATATGTAAACAACAGCTCACTTGTAACAATAAAATCAATGTATGGAAAATTAAATAATTCTGACCGGCCAAAATACATATTCTAAGAAAGAATTAATTTAAAAAGCAGAAATTATACAGATTTTTCATATTTGGCATACTAAAAACATCTGTCAAAGCTGAGTAATCAATTTATTTTTTATTATTTAAATCACAGTGAAAAAACAATTTTTTCCTATCATAATTGGAAAACAGAATAAAACCTTCAAAAGTCAAAAAAGTTCATTCTCATATAATTGCAACTTTCTTATACAGACACAGAGTGCTGAATAATTATGCTTTGAAACTTGGATGAAATAAAAAAAAAATGTATCTTATTCCTAGTAATCATAAACTTATACATTTCTAAATGTATACCGCAAAAATAATTTTATGTCGGGAATATAATTATAAAAAATAGTAATCGATATGTAATATCCATATTTCTCTTCAAAATGGAGAATGAATAAACAGCTGAAAAACATGTACCGATTCCATGTTCAAACGTGAAATTCCACGTTCTTTTCTAATCAAAATTCCATTTCCCATACAAGATATGAATTTCAACCAAATGCAATATTCAAACGATCATGTTTAGAGATTTATGCGAGCCCACAAACAAATGCATAATCTAAGAGATATACAGTTGGCATTTAACTCTAGTATTGCGTTACTTCATATGTACATCAACAGAGGGAGAAATATGTTTCTGTTGCCTCATAGCACAGTGTGTTTTCCAATATATATATATATGTTTCTTAAATTACAATGTAAAGTACACCAAGGTCATGCAGTTTGAAGCAAAAAATATCTGCTATATTCTGCAGCAGATACCTCAATTCCTCTTCCACTATAATAACGTAGAGTCACTGCTTCGTACTCATGTCCTTGACTGCTTCGATAATACGCTTCTGTATATAACACCTTAATTGGAGGGTGTGCTGCTAGATGTTT
The DNA here is from genome assembly GCA_013235015.1 of Araneus ventricosus. Taxonomy (NCBI): domain Eukaryota; kingdom Metazoa; phylum Arthropoda; class Arachnida; order Araneae; family Araneidae; genus Araneus; species Araneus ventricosus. The sequence goes on along the minus strand of BGPR01004305.1, from coordinate 41,605 downwards.
TGTTAGCTAGAGATGTTTGTCCAGCTGTAGAATTTAATGCCTGGCTAGAGGTTCCAAGCAAATTTGTGCTGCTGTCCATTGAGCTTCCTGTACTGGACATAGCTAATTTCCTCATCTGGCGAATGACAGCAGTGGCGTTGTACGCTTGCTGTAAAATCAAACAAAACAGAGTCTTCATTCAAACTCCTCGCAGATCTACATTAATAAATTGCATCAGTTGAATCACAAATCAAAATTAATGGCAAAGCATATAAGTCACTTTTTAACAAATTCACTGTGACACACAAATTAGATTCACGCTCCAAAAAAGACAAATGATAACTTTGCTTGCTCTGGAATTTTATATACCAAAAAAGAAAGAAAGTGAACATATTTTACAGATATCTACTGACATGTCCAACTTATCCAAACTAGATTACAAGTCAAATTCCAATGCACAACAAACTTTCTTGGAAGACGAGTTATCTCGTTCATAGCAATGAATGTGTTAAAGTCTACTTTTCGCAGATTCATTTCTACACAATTTAATTTGACATGCATCCTGGAAGCAGAAAGTGCTTAAAAGTGGGACATATGCCGCAGAACAAATACGGTCTTTGCAGAACATTTCATCCTTAAAAAAAAAAGGCCATTAATGAGCTTGCATCAGAGATCCCCAGATTAATGTAATTTATAGTTTTTAATATTTTTATTTCCGTGTCGGAAGCAATTTGTGAATCCTGTGGATCTACAATCAACGAAATTGCTCAAAAAAGACCCTCTGCAATTGATGGGGATGATGCAGCAGTTGGAACAACTGGTAAGAAAATGTTTATTTATTCCAATGGTGCACCACATGGCCATAAATCTGCCAGAAAGTTGTTAAAAGCGGCGACTGTCGCAATGTATGGGCCATATTTTCATACACATTTTGTGAACCATTACTGTCACAGTATCCGACTTCAAAAGTCACTGACAGAATTGCAAATTCTGAATGTATGCCTTGGTTTTAAATAATTAATTTTAATATAATGTTTTGTCATTAATGAGTAATAAAGATTGTACTGGTCAATTAGTATTTTTATATCGATTTTGCATTTTACTGTGGTCTGCCAAATTTGGACAAACTGCCTGCAAAACCTTTTCCAACTGTTTGAGGTCGCGTTGCAGAACACTGGATATAATTGTGCTCCTGGGACATGCAGTAACTAAAAAATTAAGCTAAATTACATACTCATTCCAAAGTTGTATAAGCATTATCTGGCCTACCAATAGAGGGCAGCAGGAGGGGCAAATGCCCAGGATAAGGAAAAATACTTTATTCTTATTTTCAAGAGTATTTATTTTAATCCACGACAAATGCGGTCCAGCACGCGTTGACCTATACTTTTACATTTTCTCTGAATATAAAACTCATACACTCTCATTATATTAATCTAGATTACTGCAGGTGGTTAGAAGTTAATCATCAGAGAGATAATTGACAAGGAGGCCCCATAGTCAGTACTCAGCCCCGGCTCTGCATTTGGTGCCCTGAGCATTATGGGTATCTGAAGTTATTTGATTCAATACATTTCACGGAATAAAGGATGATCTTGCATGTTAAAATGATCTGTTTAGCTGATTTCTATGGTAAATCAAAGGTTCTTGCATTAATGTAATTTCCTATTTTCAAAACTTTTTTAAATGATTCTGAAACTAGATATGAAAACAATTACAATACTTAGAATTTCTATAAAGAAATAGAAAATATCATAGGAAAAAAAATATTTAAAAAATGTTCCAAAATATACATAGCATTAACTGATTTATATTTTTATTTTCATACAAACATGAAGCATTAAAAAAATATGTAAATGTTAGAAATTGGAAAGAAAATCGATAGGATGAAACAAAAATATGTGACCAAATTTTTGAAGCATAGTTTAATTTAATAAGCTTTTTCATTACTTTGTTTATGAAAGAAATAATGAAGAATTCACATATTTTATTATTTAATTTGAAGGAATAATAAGTATCCAATCCATCATTTAAATAAAAATTGATTCCCTATTAGCATATTTTCCAAATCAGATATATATAAAATGTATTCGTCGTTGTAGTCATTAAATAACAAAAACAGGCCGAGTTATTAACTAATTTTCATTTTATTATGGGAAAGTGACGGAATGTACGTACATTGGAGCTGAAGTTTTTAAGCCAAAAAATAACAGAAAATCCCTGCTTTTTCTCAGGTAGGGATTTAACAGATAGACACGTGATCAAAGTGAAGGGAATAATAGCTATTTTTAGTATATTACGTAAATGTTTTAGGGTAAATGCATGACGACAATAAGTCACTGATTTCGCGATTTGTGTGCACGTGGAAACGATTAAAATATTCTTTTAGTAATAAATATGCCAAAACGAGAGATTTAATATACCTCCAGCACGGGAAATAGAACGAAACTGTAGTTTAAGAAAAGTGATTTTGGAATACATTAAGACTTTAAAATATATAATATTAGAATTTGAAATAAAATTAAGTGAGATTATTACACACACATATATATAGTTAAATATTTTTCAAAACACAGCGTCATAAAGAATAAAAAAACTTGCAACATGCATGTCAACATTCAGAAAATGTTTTAAAAAATACTGACAAAATTAAACTAAGACTAACAACAAAAAATAAACTTAAATTAAATTGGAGATATTTCTAAAATTTATGTTAAAATACTAATCTGTATCATGTTCACTCTGTATAGAAAGCAAGCAAATATCATACCCTCCACTTTGTCTTTGCAAAATTCTTTTTCAGCTGTTCGCTCACACTAGCTTGAATATTCTTGTCGCTGGCAGTATTACCACTGATCCTAATAAAAAAAAAAAAAAAAAATCAAAGAGAGTATTTATTTTTGTTCCATATAATAATAGAGGTACTTCAAAGCATTGAAAAACAGTATACTTTTCGTTAGCCCAATAATTTTGTTAGCCACAAGAATAAGTATGAAGCTGTTGCTAGAACATATAAACAAAATTCTGGAAGAATACCAAATAAAAGTTTAAAAGCAGACGATTCATAATTTATATTGCGAACGACTATTGATCTAGTTTATTTTGATGCTTTTTATTAATGAAAATTTAAGTATTTAAATAATTGACCCAAAACATTTGTCAAAATCATTCTTATACTTCACTATTTATGAACGAAATTTGAAGTAAAAACATTTCAGACAATAAAGGAATTTCTGTATTAAAATTTTCTATACAAAAATAGTTTTTTTCATTAAAAATATTAGACATAAAAGTGTTTTAATCCTGAGCAACACTGGGCATAACAGCTAGTGCTAACATAAAAGTGACACTTCTTCAAATTTATACTTGGTCAAAACTACCATCGAGCTAACAGAAAAGTTACAAAAATAAATCAAATATGAAATGAAACCATATGGAAAGCTACTTTTACTTACCATGGATGCGCTAATGCTTGTTTACATGTATACCGTTTGTCCATATCTACACATATAAGATGCCTAATAAAATCTTTTGCTGAAAAGGCAATAATCAAATTTAGTACAAAGCAAAAAAGTGAGATATGCAAATTTTATGATGAAATTCTTATAATAATAAAATAGAATTGAAAGACATCGAGAAATAAGGAGAATTTCGCGAGTTTCTCTTCATTAATCTTATTTGTGTTAAATAGTTTTAATTGTTCAATATTTTAATTTGCTTCTTTTTTTAATAATAATTTTTACTTCATTTAAAAATTGTATGAAGTGACACGCTGAACATGAATATTATATTCATGCATTTTGACCTTCCGATATTTTTTAATGTTAAAAGAAATAAATTTGAATTTTATTTTACTGTGTTATAGTACTTAGTATGTTGAGTTCAGAATGTTAAGAAAGAATGTAATATCACACAAACTGCTTGAGTGTACAATTACAGATATTTTTTCTACATTATCAGTTCTCCATTGATAAGAGTCAAAAGCTGATCAGCTTTTAAATTCATGCATCCAATTCAAGATTAAAATTTGAACTAATATTTATTTTGGTATGTGGTATTTTGTATATACAAATAAAGAAAGATAAATATCCAATCTTTCTCAACATAAATAATAATATTAATAAAAATCTTGGAATGCATAGATCAGAGAATGTCACAATATTATATAATTAAACGTATAAAATCTGGATAATATCAAATAAGATCAATTTGAGAAAAAAGATTATAGGAATGTTCAAAAATCAATAACAGCATAAAGTAACAATAAAAGCACATTAAAGTTAACATTCCAATAAAGTTAGCATGCAGTAGATAAGTTTTAAAAAAATACTTTTCATATTTCACTCTCACCATTTAAAATAATTGCCATTATTGATTTCATTTTGAACATAGAGAGTTATCCACAAATGCTTTAGAAGTTAATTTATTACGTTTAGTTATTTTATTATTATTTATTAATATCAAAAAAAATTTTGGCTTCTTACAGGATAGTTGATTGACCTCAAATTAAATGGAAATGTAGTCTAAATTTGGGAACCAGCTTCTACAAGCAAGCTACTTTCTTTTGTCATAAAATTTAGCAGGGGTAAGCATTTTTTTAAGAACCTTTTCTTTCTTTTCTTTTTACGTTTGGCAGAAATCTATCAAACAAAATTTCCATAGCATTTCAATTTTGATAAATACAATAAAATTATAAACCAAAGACAACAAACGCATATGTTTTCATCACAAACAATTTGCAAATTTTGTTATACTTTCCATAAGTTGAATATTCACAGATTCATAAAGAAAAATTGATACATACCAGAATCTGATATTTCATCCCAATATGGAGAGTCAAATTCAAAGTCTCCTTTTAATATTTGCGCAAATAAGTTTGCATCATTTTCATCATAAAATGGAGGATAACCACACAGTCTAAAAGTAAAAACATACAATACAAAAGAGTAATACCAAGCAAAAGCAGTTACGAGTGATTCATATGAAACTTTTTGAACATTTTATAGGACCAAATTTACTTAAATATTGTCATAATGGAAATATACATATTTTAAGTAATCATAATGCAAGAGAAATTACTACTAAATGAAAAATTCAGTATAACTGTACATGATATGATTTACAAAGGTGAACTAAATGTCAAAGGGATAAACCCAAAATAATTTTTAATTCTATGACACTACACATAAAAAAATAATTGGATTATTAAAATATAGGGCAGGCAAGTACATAAACAGGGGAAAAAATAAATAGTACTTTACAGCTCTTTTGCTTTTAAAATGCAGGGTTGTCTGGGCTAAAAGTATCCAAAAATAATTGCTCATTAGAATGTAATAGACTGCTCCTCTATGGATTGGAATCCCCTATAAGATTTCTTGTGTATAGACAGTTCAGACACATATGCATCAGAGATAAAGCGAAAATAGTGGGACATGTTTATCTTGACATGCTGAAAAACTTTCACAAATTCCAATGGGTTTCTTGTTTCAACAGGACAGCACTCCACCACACTATCAAGAAGATGTCTTTGAATAAGACATTTCCAGAAAGTTGGATCAGAAGAATTGCTTGGCTACCAAGGTCCCAGGATTCCAGTCCAATACAATTTTTTCACTAGGGGATTCATTAAATTTGTTGTGTATCAACAAAGAAAACTGAAATCCTGGGCGAGCTGAAGATGTATATCTTTCAAGTAATTCATCTAATAACTCCCGATATGCAATGAAATATTTCGTGAGAACTCGATCACTGTTTAGACATTTGCTCTGATACAAAAGGCACACACATCAAACTGTACTGATATTTTAAGAAAAACTTGAAACATTTAAATAAATATTTTTAAATTCAAATTAATAGTTCTGTAAGCCATTACTTTTAGCCTGGACACCCTGTATTAAACTGGAAATATATACTGCATAATCAATTAACATTAGATTTTTCTGTTTTTACAATATCAAGACTGTGCAGTCTTCATTATAAAGAATTAGCACAATTATATACTGTTTACGTAACAGAAAAACTTATATTTATTTGTGCTATACAAGAACTTTTACTCAATAACAATTAATCTAAATGGAATTTCGAAGTCTCTTACATGAACATTAAATGAATTTAAGTTATTTATAATCCCGGTAACATATTTTACAACATTTACTAAATGCAAAAAAAAGTGAAAGCACAAACTTACAAAATGTAAGCAATGACCCCAATTGACCACACATCTACAGCTTTCCCATATGGTTTTTGGGCAAGCACTTCGGGGGCTGAAAACAAGAATTTTTTTCTGAATTCAATGCCAAAAGATAAAATGCAAGTAGTTGAACTTCATAACATAAAATGGTACAACTTTGATATATGACATCACTGGCAATAATTTTGTTCTGCCAACTTTTTCAGCAGCTTCAATATAGGATGCCAGTGGCAACTAAACGATATGATGTTCTGTTAGGCGACAAAAAGTAGCCAATACAAGATTATCAGCAGTGATGACATATATCGAAGCTGTTCCCATAAAATAAGTAAAAGTACTAAAACTAATTATTTTCGTAGGTCAGTTTTTATTAATTTTTAAGTCAGTTTTTGCATAAATTACAAAACTAATGCATGTCTTAGAAGAGAAAAAACTATATGTATAATTCTTTTCCTAGAAACAAATTAATATATAGCACATTAACAACATATCTGAATTAGCACATTTGACAATTATTTTTTTAAAAGAATAAAAATAGTCGGTTAGTATAACATTTCTATCCATAATTAGATTTCTGTTTATCTCCACAATTTTGCTTGAATATAGGACCAGCTTGTAATTCAAAATAATGATTTTTAAAAGAGATCTTCAAATTCAGCATTTTCTCAAATTAAACCAGTTTAGTTTGTCCAGCAAAAATTCTTTTGTATTTTGTGGAAAACACATGCTTACAGTATTAATATAGCACATTATTATAATAAACCTCAGAATACTCAAACGGTCCACTCTCTCTCTCTTTCTGATTACAATGCTTGGTGTGGCTAAATCACATATTTTACTGCACATTGTGTTTAAGATGTGATCAATCTAATGACAATATTTTAAGTTTGAGTAATGAACAAAATAACTGTAGAGCTGCCTGAAATGATGCAACATTAAAAGCCTCATTTACAATTCTAAATCCCAAGTTTCTCACAATTATTATCTAATGTGTTCAAGAACATAAATAGATAACCATTAAGGAAATATGCCATGGGTTTTTGTTTGTTTGTTTGTTTTGTTTCAAGTAAAGTTAAAATGAATGTTATTTTAAATCCTATAAACAGTTTCGGTTTTTTGCCGGAGAGTTTGGATGCCACAGGCATCAGAGGGATGACTCTCCTGCATAATATTTCAGAAAGTAATTATTTTCCAGGCTTACCATTTTAGATAAAATAATGTAGCAAAAGTAAATATATGTAATTTTTGACAACTAACAGATTGGAAACTTGATTAAAAGACACTCCTTCTACCTAAACAGTTCAAGAAATTTTCTGTTGTTGAGTGTATTCAAAAGGGGAAAGGGTGCAAAGATAACTCACAATTTTATAAAAATGAACTAATTAAAGCACATATTTAATAGCTTTCTTTAAAACAAAAGCTATCCTAAAGTTGCAGAGAGTATTTTTTTTAAAGCGAGGAATAGAGCAATGTACTAAGAGTAGGCAGAAATATAACAAACACTTATGGATTTTAAGCTTTCTAGCCTAAAGCTTTAATAATCAAGGAAAAAGGCCAAGTGTGACCTCACTTTAAGTGAGATACAATTGTATAACAATATACAAAACAAGTAAATTCAAGACACAGACAATATATATATAAGAAAATTTTAAAATAAAAAAGTGATGCCACAAATATTGATTAAAAAACATGAAATGAATTATGCCCATCAGAAACTACTGACCCACATAACCAGGAGTACCACAAGCTGTTGCCATAATTCCTGAATCTTCCATTTTGGAGAGCCCGAAATCACTAATCATGATCTTGGATTCTTCATCTGGACTATAATACAGCAAATTTTCTGGCTGAAATTAGAAGAGCAAAAAAATTAATTTCATTAGTCTTGGATTTTAAAAAAAAAATATTAATAATGAAAAGCAGTTACGAAATCACTTGTAAAACATATTAGGATGTCAATATCATTTGGTATTAATAACAGAAAAACAATAAGTATAAAAAATTTTATAATTGGAAATTATCCTTCTAATATGAAAAAAAAAAAGTTTTCTTCGCTTGAATATATTTATTAACGATATGAAATATATATGCCTTATTAATTATCAAAATAAAATTATTAGCACACCAAAAAAAATCCATGATTTGAGAATTTTTCCAGATAACTATAACCAGAAGACGATATAGAGTCCTAAATAAATTAATAAAAGATCCAACTCAATTACGTCAAACATTTTAACCAAAAATTGGATGAAATAAACTCTTTCTTCTCATCACAGAATGTCAACTCCAATAATGGGTTAAATTTTTTATACTGATTTGGCATTTCTACTGATTAATTTTTTACACTGATTTATACAGGTTACATCTGATTTGATGTGCTCATTATCTGTTGAAATTACGGAGGAATAAACAACTTGTAGTTTAGATAAAACACAAAAGAAATCATTACCTTTAAATCTCTATGGACTACACCTTGAGAATGCATGTAATCTACAGCCTCCAAAATTTGACGAATAAGGTGACTAGCATCCTTCTCAGTGTAACTCCCCTTTTCAACAATACGGTCAAACAATTCTCCACCTGTTACTCTGTTTGAAATAGAAAATCTCTTATGTAAAATGAATTCAAATAACTTACGACATGATTACACAACATTACCAAATCAAATTTAAAAAATTTCTTTTAAAAAAACCCAGTTTTTCACAAATTCTTTCTTGTGATGCTGATTTAAATATTACATTATAATTTCGATGAATTTAACATGTAACTTACAGAAGAATTTAAAATAAGAAGTAAAACAATATTGAATGAAGATGAAAAAATTAGCCTGGCCAGCAGTACTGTCGCCAGAAAATTTAAGCCGACACAAAATTAAATATACAATTTTTTAAGAGAAACTAAGGGGTAGGGAAAGCAACACTATAATTTTCACTAGAAAATACATCAATTAATGCCAAATGAATAAGATGGAATTATATAATAATTGATAAGATGGAATTACATAATTAATGAAAGCTTTTTTTTTTTGTTGTTTAGTAGAAGTAATTTAGCAGCTTTACAGGAATTATACACATGTAATTTTAAAACAAATGCTTAAAATTATAAAATTATTAATTCGAAATTTAAGTTTAAAAATTTCTATTAATATCTAAATTATAATTTTGTTAATTTATAAAAACTACTGTTAAATTTATAAACATTAATAATCATAAATAATAGTTGAGATAATTTGATAAACTTATATTCTCTAATATATCTAGCCTTCTGTAGATATCCACAGCAGCAATGGTGATTCTTGGAATGAACTGGATTTATAAATTTAGCAGACATTTTACTGTTTGACAGTTTAAGTCTAAAATTACTGCCAAGAATTGTGCAAGCATTACGGACAGGGGAAAAAAATTCTTCCTAATTAATGATATGTCTGCTCTGCACCTTAGTGTATCCTGATTCACAATAACATAGAGAAATTGGAACAAGTGAATGATAAAAACTCTGCATCAGATTTCCAAGTCTAAAATATTGGGTAATCAATTTATAGGCATATATGTAAAGTTATTGTTTAAGCAAAATTATAAAGCAATTTCAGAATGACTAATTTATACTCATGTTTTATATTTGTTCAATAAGTCTTTAAAATAGGATTAAGAGTCTTCCAAATGCATATCCGAAGATGTTACAAATCACTCTTTAAATCTTTTTATTTTGTTTTGAATACAACTGATTAAATAATAATGAGTGTTTTAGCCAATAAATTTATATTCTCTAGTAAAAGCTTTTTGCCAATATCCATATCTGCAATGGTGATTCTTGCAATAAACAAAAAGATTTCCCTGAATGTCGCCAAGTTTTCAAACAAATATTTTGCTTAATCTATGCTTTAAACTTTGAGAAAAGATAATTTGAAACTAATGATATTCTGAAAAATCAAATATTTTTAATAAGACTATTATTATTTAAAAAAACTGTAGCACAATTCCTTAAATATTACTCTTCAATAATAATAAATGTAGTATTATATTAAAATATGCATAGACTTACAGCTCCATCACAAGGTAAACTTTATTTTTATCTTCAAAAGTTTCAACAAGCTGCACAATATTTGGATGTTTTAACCTAGGATGAAGTAAATATTCACAATATTAATAAAATTGGACAATTTACAAAAATTACTTATACATAATATTTTCTTGTAAATGAATGAAATGTGAAAAAGGTTATGAATAAGACAAATTTTCAATAAGTATGAAAAATAATAATACTGCACTTAGAATTTCAAAAACACATAGACAATATCCATTCTCTAAGCATTAAACGATGAATGAAAATGTATTTATAATAAAATGCAACATGCTATAAAATGGGCATGGACTAAATATCCGACAGATACAGTTGAGCTTATTTGAGGATTTGGGCTTTCAAGCATCAGGGAGGATAAAACCTCCTAGTCCACATAAATGTTTTTATAATAAAGCAAACATTTAATGTCTCCACTTCTGTCTCATCATTTTGTTCACAAAAAAATTGGCTTACAAACTAAATAAGTAATCATGATACATAATAGAGAGCTGGACATTTTCTTAAGGCAAAGATTTCACAAGCCCATTTATGGTAAGAACATTAATTTTTAAGTTGCCACTTAAATAGCCTTTTAAACTTCAAAAATGTTGATACTCTCTTTTTCGAAGTTCTAACATTTACACATCAGTTTTTTTTAACTAAGCTTTTCATGGCTGGCATGCCAATTTATACAAGGTGTATGCAATTTAAGAAATCATGAAAGTAAGAATATAAACTTATCTTAGTAAAACCTTGATAAGTGATGGTTTAACTTCCAGAATAACTGTTTTCATAGCAAATCAGAAACCCAGTAGATGTACTAATTATTGGTTTAAAAATATTCCTAACATGCACACTGATAAATGGTAACAAAATGATATTTTGCAAGATTTTTCAAAAGTTTAGACTTCTTTCTTTTTTAACCAGTAGTCTTTTGCTATTTTAAATTTCCTTGTTTGATTTAAAAGACATTTATAAAAAAAATATTTCAGCACAATTCAAGAAGCATCCTGACTTCTGATTCATATTTGCAAATCACATTTAAATTTAAATATACTATCAGGTTACAATATCTGTTGCATGAAATTTATACTGTGAACTATACATGTGCCAATATGATGCTTTTAAAGAAGTGTACAGAGAGCCCTTGCTTAAAAAGGTGTGCGAGAGAGAATAAACAAAATTACATAATTATCATAGAGACAAGTATCCATAAATGTATAAAATCATTCTCCGTTAAGGAAAACAATTTCCTAAATGCTGTATAGATGTTTTCCGTAATATACAGTTCATCTGGAAGAAGCTATAACTTTCATAGCCTTTATATTTCATACTTACTACACATTTTCCATTACCAGCATGCCTAATGAAAGGGTAAAGTAAAAAGCACAGAGAAATATAAAATTTGCATTTTACATGGAACATATACAAGGAATTTTTTTGAAGAACTTTCTGCATTAATAAAGCATGATGCTAAAAAAAAAAGGCAACCATTAATATTCACATTCAGAACTCAAAATGGACTCATCAAAATTGGAATTAATCAAAACTGGTTTAATAATGAAGTCACATGATAAATACAACATAAAAATTAAGGTATATAAGTTTTTATAAAAACTTTTAGTCTAAAAGTATTAGAGGGAGAGATATTGAACATTAATTAGAAATAAAAATGTACAAGGCACAAAAGTAATTTTCCTTAGTAGAAGAGTTGATTCAAACTGCAAGACTTATAAGATTAGAAAATACAGCCAGCTTTTGTGCTAAGAATCTACAAACTTTGACTTATTTTAACATTTTCTTGTACTCAAAATTGTTGAGTTTTCTAATAGATACCCAACTTACAAAATCATAAATATATTTCATGGTTTTAGGACAGTAGTTAGTTTAGTGTTAGTTGCTTTTACAATGGGCCTTGAGTTAATTAACAGCTTAAAAAAATAATTCATGTACAATTACTAAGGACATCAGTATTTAGCTAACAAAAGGAGTTCCGGAATAAAAGCAAATTTTAGTTTTGACTTCGAATAAACCAAAATAAATTCAAATTATAGGTGACATTTTAATGTTAATTCAAGGAACCAGAGAAAGAATTCAAATTCAGAATGTTTGAATTAGCCATGCTCTAATGTATTTCTAACATTCTAAATTTACAGCCATTAAATTTGAAAGAATAAATTTTTGATCAAATCATATCTAAACACAAAAACATAAAATGAATCACCATCTTTAGTATCTTTAATAATACTAGATATTTTTATCTTTTAAGTTAATGATTTTCAAAAATAACTGACAGTCTTCAAGTTTCCTAGAAACAAAGCACATTTCTTTAGAGTGTAATTAATTAATCATATAGACACCTATAAAATATCTCATGCAAATTTTAAACAAAATCCATATAAATTAATATTTAACAGCAAAAATGCCTAAAACTGTGGAAACTAGTCACTTGTGCAGCTCTGAAAATCTGCATATCTCAGAGAATCTAACAATGTAAGTATTTGTACATTTTTTAATTATTCCTCAACAGTCAGAAACTAAAAGAGAACACCCAAATTTTGCAACTCAAGAGCCAGATAATTTTTTTAACACAAAAACTGAAATCATTTTGTAACGGTTTTTTTAAAACTTCGTATTGCTATACATGCATAAAGATTTACATTTCAAGAACTCCAAACAGCATGTTTGTTGACAGCAGTTTAAGGAAAAATGAGAAACTTCTCCATACATTTGACATTCTCATGCCACAATATTTTGATTTTGAACTATGCCAGTTTTTCACTTGACGCGAAGACTATTCCTTTGACAGGGAAATCAAATTTTCTACAACAAAGTACTGTGTTATATTTAACATTAAGACTCTCCATTTATTCTGTTTTACTATTATTTTGATATGAATTCAATTTTATCATGGTTATAAAACTACATGCAGTTATACAATCATACCTCATGACATCATTAAAGGATCTAGAGAGAGGTCCTCGACCTGTGATACGCGAAGGACCATTTGGGGGTACGCGAGATCAAAGTTGTTAATGGTGGAAACAAGAAAACATATGGGATTTAAAAAGTTAGAGAATTCTGTTTCTCCAAGTGAATACTTGCTATTTAATAACTATACCACTTGAATAGTTATTACGAAGTGTAATTTTTAGCTATCCTTGCAAGTTAAAACGAAATAATTATAGTACTGGTTTCATTTGTTTTGGCGTTGAAATAAATACTATTGCAAAAAAAATATAAAATCAAAAATAAGTTCTGCAAATGTTCTTAATTCGAGTCATTTCACCATTATGCTAACCGTAACATTGATAAAAACTGCTTTGCATAGACGGATGGTTGGGGGGGGGGGGCGGGGGTGGCATATTTTCGTAGGGGGTACATAAAAATAAAAACGAATAATCAAGGGGTACGCGTGGGAAAAATGGTTGGGAACCCCGATCTAGAGAACATATCTGGTGCATAATTCTCAATGTATTTTCCCTATTTTGATGTTTCTTTAAAACTTTCTTAAAGTACAAATAATTTGCATGTACAGAATTAAAAAAGAGCCATAAGCTTATTACATAATTCCTTCTTGCTATGACTCAAGATAAAAATTTTTTAAAAAAAATACTGTTTCCCCGACAGGTCCTGGTGAATCACTGTTGATGAAATCTTTTAAGTTAAGAAATGTTTTCATATGTTTTACCTTTTTTCAGTTCTTTTCAATCAAGCTTTTATTTATAGCTGTACAAATTGCTATTGTTCTTGTTAAAAAATAAGAAGCTCAAGTCGATAACCAAATCAAAATGATCGTGATGAAGGAATAATTTTAATAATCTGGAAACTCCCACGCCCTCAAAAATACTTTTTTTTCTCAAGAAGTTGCTATGTGGTAAAAAAAATTCAGCATTTAACAAAGTTATTACACAACATTTACCATCTTGTCTGATGTAATGATTTTGGAAAAAAAATATATGTTTTATATACAGAATTACTATTTTGCCAGGTTGTAAATAAAAATCTGTCTCTAAATAATCATAGCAAAACTTGAAACCAATAACTGAATGGCAAACATTGGATTCGGGGGGGGGGGGGGGGGGGCAAGGGAACCGCACTCGCCGAAAAATTATTTAACCACAGATGACTCTTTTTGCTTCAAAAATCCTATTCAACTAATGATCAATTGCTTAGATTTAATCAAAGCTGGCTTGTTTCAGTAAGCAACAAATATTTTTTCCCATCATGTAACGACACATAGGAAGCTGCACCATATATTCACTGGATTTCTTTCCAAACTCTGGATTCCTCTCAGCAGTTGAACTGGGTTTTTTTTTCATTTTCCATGTTGAGTTCGAAAGTAGATAATTTATATGTTTATGTATATTTTTTTTAAACATCTATGGATAAAGTATATTCAAGATTTCAGAAATATGATTAAATACAGAAAAGTTCGGTCCATTCACTTTAAAAGCTAAATTTTCTAACATGAAAGCTACAAGATCAAAATAATTTGTTACTCGGAGGGTTAACAGAATTGGATGAAGAAAGTGTGTGATGTAGTTATAAAGCTACAAAAAGAAGCATTCAATAATGGAAAGCTCCATCTTTCAGAAGCTAAAAACTGTACATTCATATAGCCAGAAAATATACTATGAATAGGAAACAAATCCAAGAAATGAAAATAAGCTTTGTATGTGTTGTGAACTTAGATAATTTAAATGCAGTTCTTACATTCAGTAATAACTACATTTATACCCTTTTTAACTGCAAGATCACTATTTTGATTTTAAAAAATGAAATGATATTGAGAATTAAAAGGATTATTTAGCATGGCTTTGTAGAACTATAAAATACAGCTGGCAAGAAAGCCTCAATACTTTTGAAAACATGCTAAGGCAACAAGTGACTTCGGTAATAAAAAAAATATTATTAAGTAAAAAAAAAAAAAAAGCACACTAAAATAGAAGTAAAAATGCACACTCCAGTCCTCAAAAAACATACTTCAAGAGGAAGCAAAGAAATTGGATGCCAGACTATCAGAAAATGTCGTAGGAGGGAAGTACATAAAAAATGATACGCTAGGAGCTTTGGGTAAAATTAGACTGAAATAAACAGAAGATAAAAAAAAATAATAATATTGATGAAACTTTTTAATCAGACCCCACCTTTTCTTAGGTCACCTTGAAAGATTAGCTCTCCCAACATTGACATGCAAGGAAGGACAGTGAGTACATTTTAAATAATGCTGGGATAGTTCCAATTAGTAACATGATGTTAGTGGATATACTGCTGAAGATAACAGATTCAGAAGTGCTGATTTGGCAAAAGAGTAAGGTCAAGTAGGGATAAAGCAGTCATACATCGAATAAAAAGCTATAGCTTTGTAATGAATACTGGAATTAATGTTTTATATATATATATATAGCTTTTAACAGTTAAGAACTAAGTTTAACATTCAAAATTATTCCAATTGCAACACTTCAGTTGGAGAAAACAGCCATTTTGTTTGTTTATGCAGGATTTTGAAGTTGGGACACCTAATTTAAATTCTCTTCTACATTTTGTTTAATTAAGTTTTCATCAGATTGACTGTGCAACAAGCATCACACAGATCTCAAGAATACTTCCTCATTAACAGATAAGCTGGATTTATTATGAATATTATTTTATAGCAGTTTAAGTAAGATGAGGTAAAGTGGTCATAGGAATAGGCTTAACACACATCAGTGCTTTAAAATCATTTAAGCTTAATTTAATTAAATATTATTTTAATTAAAGATGTATTACAGCCCAGTTTTTGTGCCAAAATCATCACATAATGCATATATGAAATCAGCCAATTGCGGAAAAAGGATTTTTATTCATCAGCTAATGGTGATTTTACGCCACCTTTTACTATTTACAAAGAAGTTAACTTATATGAGCAATGGACTAAAAGTGGTGCTACTAGAGCATTATATATGCATTGAATCCTACTGGATATAAAATCCAGTTTCTGAATCTTGGATGGATCAATTTATCCAATTTACTTTAAATTTGCACTAACCTGTTCTTTTAATTTATGATGGGCATGAAAATTACACGACTTATGGGAAAGTAAAAAAGGCCATACATAATTGCACTACAATTTTGTGCTTTCCACCGTACATGAGCCATGCTCTCATGCCCAAACATTTTAAATGATGGAATAGGTCCCCTTCAATAAAAGCTTGGAAAGAAATCTGTACAAAAATTATCCAGGAAAAGCAGGATGTTTAAAAAAATGCTTTCCCGATTTTTTTTTTAAGCTAATAAATTGTCTTTGTCCCGAAAAAGCAATTAATGGTTTTAAGGTAGTGGACTGTTTTCCATTAATAAGTAGTGAACCATATTGTAATATCTGAAACTGATGTTAAATTTAACATTGTCGGGTCTACAGTCAGTTTGAATGGAGATAGAGAACTTGGACTAACATGTACAGATAGTTTAAATCTAGAACACAGTGGAATTTCAGGTATAGCTGATAACATAGTTTTGCCTCTAAAAGATTTGTAACCAGCTGTACTTGCAACCAGCTGTAACCGTCTGTTTCAGCTATACATAAAGTGTCATACAGAATTCAAGAGAAAAAAGGAAACGAGTCCAAGCAAAGAATGAGAGTTTCGACTGAAGAAATAGTTTAACAAATATAATAAAAAAACTAGAAAAAGAATGAGATGCAAGAAAACAGTTAAAAATATGCAAAAAAAAAAAAAAAACTAGCCGAGAATATGTTTTATTCAGTCAAGTGAACCCACAATTGCAGATAATCAGTTGTCAGAAGGATATGTCAGAAAGTATTTCTGTGGAATGTTTGCAAAATATGAAGGAGGAAAACCTTATTGCACAGGTTTTTGATAAAATAAGATATTTATTGTCAATAAACTAACTGGAGAGTGCTACACTTTCCTGGAAATCATGACACTGATGAAATTAAAGAGTCGGATATCCTTAAAATTCTTGATGAGCCAACTATTGATTATTAGATTGAACATTAATAGATCAAACAAACTGATTTTCTTTTAAAATTGAAGCTATATTGAGTATTTTTAAATATTAAAAAATCTCTGCTTTCTTATAATACTATTTTATGCTTATTTTTTACCCCACGTGCTACTCACTTTATCCCACCCCACAGCGTAAAGCGGTCATAAAAATATAGTAAAAAGAAAATGCTATAAAATTGTTTAACTCAATTATTTTTTCCCCTAAATTTAATGCAATGTGTTCTTTAATAATGTAATGTAAAATAACAACCAAAAAATATGAAGTATTTTAACAATTTCTTATATTTATAATCCACCTAATTTGAAAAAAGTGGATTTTATGACCACTTTACCCCACCTGACCCTAACACTAATTTCAATAATGTAATATGCCAAATTTCAATTAAAAATTGAAAATTTGTTTCATTGAAAACATTTAATTTGTGGTTTAAGAACTTTAAATTAATTCTGCAACAAGAGTTAATAAGAGTTTTAGTTATAAAACTGTTCAATTTGAAAAGATGTTCATTGTAAAGCCAATTTCTTTCTTTTTTCACCCCTGACAGATGTATATCAATAAAACCTCATTTTCTAACCAATACATTATTGAAAATTTTTAGTCTTGAACACAATCATTAGTGACTAAACAGATCTTTTAGCAATAATTATATGATTTTAATAGACCTTTAAGAGGGATAGCTATAAACATATGACAATAAAGAGCCTGGTTTTTTAAAAATTAATAATAGAATATTAATTAAAACAACAATTGAAAACTGAAGAATAAATTTCATTAATGTTAATAATTCATTGTATGGTTGAGAAGAAAAAGAACTATCAAAGGAACCTGAAAAAGAGTTACCAGAACAGAAACCTGACTTTTTAGGTTAGATATTTTTTAGGCAGAGAAAGAATGAATGGGAAGGAAGAGATTTGAGAACATTTTTCGTATCCATTTATTTACCATAACACAAATCATGCTAAACATAATTAATTTACTTAAGCTATTAAAAATACACCCTATTCAGTCAGATAAATAAATCATTGGTTTGTCAATATGAAGCATTTATTTTTCAAAGGGAGATTTATGGTGATATTGTATTTCAGAATGACAACCATTTCTTTTATTCACATGAGCTCTTGAAATTTTAAAAGGATATTTAAATCAAGGATCTTATTTCATTTAAAAATAAGGCAATCTTTTGCATATGTCATAAATTCACAATGATATTTAAAAAAGAAAATAACAGTTTACCTTGCCAATCTAAAAAGAAAGATTTGCTTATTTAAATATGCATACCTTCAGCTCAAACAAATTATCACATTTCATTAAAATAATGTGAATGAAACATCTTTATTTACTAGAATATAAAATCTAAGTAATGTCAAAGTCACAAATTTCTTAAAAATACACAAAATCTAATAAATTTTCACAGCAATAAAAAAAAATTACCTCCTCAACACTTTAATTTCATTTTCTAGAGAATCTTCTTTTCCTTTAAGTGCTTTTTTATCAATACATTTTATTGCATACATTTTTGAGCCCTCATCTTTGCTTTCGGCAAGCACCACTTGGGAAAAAGCACCCCTGTAACAAAAAGAGAAAAGTTTTCAATTCCATAAATAGCAGTAAAGTTATCTCTGAATTTTAAGCAAGAGAAATAATAAATGGATACTGTCTAGCTAATATTTTTTACAGACTTCTCAATAATATTACAGTAGAAGAATTATAAATATTTAACTGATTAATTATTAAATTGATGAATTGCATTAAACTGATTAAATAATGTTTCCGTGCATGCTTTTGGATAATGTAAAAAGGAAATGGAACATTAGCGTAATGAATACAGCGAAACTTCTTTCTTCTGTGATAGACTATAATGACTAAATAAAATTATTATTACTCTGGCAAATATTTATAATTTACAACTTCATTACCTTATATTTTAGAGGTATCTAATTCATAAAACACATACTTAACTGTCAACTAACCATTAAATTAGTTTATTGTCCCCCTCTCTCCATACATTTTTACTTAATTTCTAAAACAAATATTGCAAGAGAATTATGATTATTATTTGCAAAAAATAGATAATCTCGAACTAACACATACAATAAATGGGACGCCTTTTCAGATATTATTTGGATAAGCTAATTTTGTGCAGAAAATTTATTGGTTAGTAATGCTAATAACTTACTTCATTCTAATATTTTGTATGACTTGTTAAAAAAGTTTCCTCTTATATTGTATGTTTTATGAATAATGCTAATTTCAGCTTAAAATTTCCAAAATGTTTTTAAAAAAATATTAAAAACTATTCATTATTTCTTAAATCAAGCTGTATAATAACTTTCTCCCAAATAACAATTACAAAACAGAACAAGAAATTAATAAACTTCAAAACCAAGCTTCTAATCATTTCTACAAAAGGTGAAAGGTTGCTTGCGGGGGCAGATTTAGTCTATAAGTAGTTATTTTCTTTTTGCTCACGATCAACTATGCAACTGTTAATTATTTTTTATGAAAATAAATTTTATTCTGACATGGAACTACAATTTTAAGCACACTTCATACTAATTACCAAAATCCAAAATAAATATACATAGGACAACTGGAACAACAGTATTGCAGTATTACTAATTGGGAATATACTGGATGATATATTTTTTTAGCCAATTTATTTTTATTAAGACACGAAGCAAAAATAAAAATTTATAGTTAATTTATCAGTAAGTTTTAAATTATTCCTTTATGTATTTTTTATACATTTTATAATTTTTTTTCTCTAAATTTAAGAAGCAATAACCGAGATTATTCATCTTTCAATTTAGCATGATACTGATAATCAGTCTTTTTAAAAACAAACCTACAGAGATTATAATAAATATCAAGTTGGAACTGAATTGAGAAAATTCTGAGAAAAATCTTTATAACAATAACACATAAATTTGATATCCTTTTGAAAACAAGACTTGAAGCAAGATGAAAATAATATTCAATTTTGGTCTCTCCACTATAAAAATAATGACATGAAAGAGGAATTTAAGTGTCAAAAACTAACAATTACCTTTTCCAGATTATTTTGCAAATTTCAGTGATATTAAGGAAATTAAAAATTTTTAACAAGACCAAATTAAATGATTATTAGAATAAAAAGTGGTAAATTTCTTAGTAATATAAGAAGTTATATATAGTCATTGATGGGTAAAAATTTAACATGTTTGAATTTCATATTTAAAAAGTTTTTAAAAGGAGAAACATAATTGAAACCTTTCAAGTAATGCATTTCAGTAAATCTTGAATAATTAATTTTGAGAATAAGACAGTCTAGAAAAATAAAATCTGTCAGCTACAAAAATGTTTTACAAATTTGCAGTTTCAACAGAAAAATATATAAAAAAGTCAACAGCAATTACATTAAAGAAATCATACTGATCAGATCTAATAACAAATAATGACTTTGAACATTTTTTTTTTTTTTTTGCATGGAAAGGTGTTGCAAGTAGAAAAGTTTAAAAACCCTGAAACTGTACATTTATTATGTCTGGGTACTTTTTTTATATCACCCTTTTAAATATAGAGAAATAAAGCTTTGGTATATTTATAAGAACATACAAAATTCTGAATATTATTCTATAATAAATTTACATAATAGCTTTTAAATTGAGAATTAATTATACATGCAAGATATTCTGGAAATAAAAAAAATACATACATTTCTTTTGAAAATATGAATCAAAATATATATTCCAATTAAAACACATAGACAAGATATTCTGCATATACACTATATGCCCAAAAGTATCTGGACACTTGCAGATTTTCACATTTTTTTAGAATTTTTCCGGAATGGTTTAACTGACTGACTTTAAACTTCAGACATGTAAAGAATAAACAATAACTCACATTTTACAATGGAGATTCGGTCCTGACGGCAATTAGGGGACCGTCTACAAACTGATGAAGACAAAAATGTTTTTGGTCCACCCTGTTTCACAGAATACTGATAACAAAATGAAACTTTCAGAAATGGTAATGTTTAATGTGCATAATATTTACAGGAATTTTCGTAAACTTAGCACAAGTATTTGGGAAGATATAAAAGTTCTCTTAAAAAATCTCAAATTTTCCCACCCGTTTTTTGCCTATAACATGCAGAGTTTTCTGTTATATTATATGAAACTTACAGAAAAAATGACAATATGTTATATGTTAGAAAAGCATTTTGTAAAAAGTTGGAAAAAAATCTTTTGAATATTACAGAAAATATAAGCATTTTTAGTAAATAATGTGCAAAACACACATGCACATGCGCAAAACATAGCGTAATGTTTCTTTCATAACTTTAAAGCCAGATATATAGGGTAACTATTATAAAAAATTCAGTTCAATATCATTAGCATTCAGAAAGATATCGGCATTACAACAAGCAGAATTTTAGCTCCTATCAAAGAGAAGCTAAAAGATAAGGGGTTGTACACAAATTGATATTTTTTAAACTTATGTCTTTGAATAGTTATATTGAATTGCATAGTGGTTAGAATTTGCTGAATACTCATGAAGACTTATCAATTACGTGCATAACTTAAATTCCAGCTAATTAGGCACTATAAATAACAAAAATTTTATTACTTTAATCATATTATTTACATGATTATTAACAAGATACATATTGTTATAATTTTATGGCCAAACAATATTTTTAAATAAATTTCTTTTATTGCCAAACGCTTTTTTATCTAATTAATTTATTTTCTTAAAATATTTTAATAATTCTACAAATATATATTTTTTATTCATTACAAATATTACAAGTGTTCATGGGTATTTAACAAATTTTTAGCCACTATACAATTCAATATAACTACTCAAAGTATAAGTTTTAAAAATATCAATTTGTGCACAACCAATCATCCTTTAGCTTCTCTTCAACAGGAGCTAAAATTCTGCTCGGTGTAATGCCAACATCTTTCTGAATATTAATGATATTGAACTGAATATTTTTATATAAGTTGCACAATATATCTGGCTTTAAAGTTGTGAAAGAAAAATTGAGCTATGTTTTACGCATGCACAGTAAAACATTATTTACTAAAATGCTCATATTTCCTGAAATATTCAAAATAAAATTTCCAAATTTTTAAAAAATGTTTCTCTAACATATTGTCATTTTTTCTGTAAGTTTAGTATAATATAACAGAAAACTCTACATGTTATAAGCAAAAAAAAAAAACAGGTGGGAAAATTTGTGATTTTTTAAGAAAACCTTTATATCTTCTCAAATAGTTGCGCCAAGTTTACGAAAATTCGTGCAAATATTTTGCATACTGAACATAACCATTTCTGAAAGTTTCATCTTGTTATCAGTATACTGTGAAGTGGGGGTGGGCCAAAAAAGTTTTTGTCCATCAGTTTGTAGACTGTCCCTAATTGCCCTCAGGACCAAATCTTCAATGTAAAATGTGAGTTACAGTCTATTCTTCACATGGTCGAAGTTTAAGGGTAGTCGGTTAATCCTTTCTGGAGAAATTCTAAAAAATGTGAAAATCTGAAAGTGTCC
Source organism: Araneus ventricosus (assembly GCA_013235015.1). Classification (NCBI taxonomy): domain Eukaryota; kingdom Metazoa; phylum Arthropoda; class Arachnida; order Araneae; family Araneidae; genus Araneus; species Araneus ventricosus. Next base: position 18,827 of record BGPR01004305.1, on the reverse strand, counting down.
GGATACTTTTGGCCATATAGTGCATAAATATAGGTCTATTCCAAGTTCTGCTATCTATAAAAAAATAAACAGTTTGTTGTGGTAGTTTTAAAAATTAATTTTAATAGTGTTCTATTTTTAATAAGTTATTTTTAAACAGCTACTTATTTAGTAGAGCTCAAGAAAACCAATTTTTAATATATTTCAAAAACAGTTTCCCAAATAATCAAGATTTCCTCCTCCCTCCATTATAATAATATATTATATATTGCATTGTAATCCAAGTTTTGTTAAGGGAATAAGTCATTTTATAACAAATTTATTCCCAACAGTTTTTCTTTTTTTGTTTCCATATTTAGTCCTAAAAGAAAAAATCCTTATGTATGGGCTTGTAGATTCTTAAATTAACATGAAGAATGCGCCCCCCCCCCAAAAAAAAAAATAGAAAAAGTTATTCAAGTGAATTAAAAAAAATGTAGATTAAAAGGCAGTCTTCTCTAAAGAGCCAAGAGCAGCCTTTGATTCTACAATATTTTGATTCAGAAGAAAACTAGCTTGTGCTCAAGGGCCATTTTCCCTAAAAAGGTTGTATGAGTATATAACAATTTTGCTGCTATAGTATCAATAAATCTCACTAAACAACCAAAATCATCATCCATTAACTTATTCATTTACAAATTAGCAAATTGTAAAACCAAATCAGAAAACTTTCATTTCATTAACACTGAAAATTTAAAATTCATTTTTCATAGTTTATACTAATACTGCTTTGGATATAAAAAAAAAGAAAGTAGCATATATGCAATAACAGATACAACATTATGTGTACATTTCAGAATACTGAATTGACATATACACTGTAACATTTTCTAAAGGAATATTTCATAAAATAATTCCAGCTGAATGTAAATAAAAAGCACAAATGTAAATTATTTTTATTATTACAGTGAAAATTTTGGGAGATACATCTCTGCCGAAGAAAAATATTAAGATTGGAAAATTTGATATGAAAATATATCATTTTGCAAATCACTGAAAAACTTCCAATATTTCAAAATAATGAAAAATGTAATTAATAGGTAGTAGGGGAGAGTGGGTTAAAACCAGATACTTTGATTTTGCCATAATTAATTCTTCTTTCTAGTGAACAAATACTGAATTATTCTCCACTAGTGAAGAAAAAAGAATGGTCATAGTTTTCATGTTGTTGTTAAATTCACTTCATCTGTGAAGGTTTCTTTGCTTTATGACATTAACTCTCCAATGTTCATTTCTTTTTAAACTATCCTTACTTATTAATTGTTACAATTATATACACTATATTTAGTCCAGCTTATTATGTCTTTACTAAGGATTTATATCCTATCAAAAAGTAAAGATTTATTAAAACAATTGTGTGGTTCTATTTCGTTTTCTATAACCTCTACACTCGGGTTAAAACAGGGTACCTCTTGTGGGGTAAAACCGGGTACTCGATCCAAGAGGATTTTCTTAGGTTGCAAAATAATTGGTATTTTGCGAGTGCCATTCCTATTTTACCTTTGCGTCAAATGGTCTGATGGAAAGCATTTCCAATATTTTCTTTTTTTATGATAATTTCAAATAATACCAAGAATTATTTTAGTCGAAATTTTAAAAAGAATTAAAATTTAATTATTTCCTCGCTTGCAAATAAACGATTTTTATTCATCTTTTCTCATATAAAACTTAAAACGCCTGTAAAATAAAAAAATCTTTTGCTCAAAGGCTTTGCAATCATTTAACTTTATTTAATGCACAGACATTTGGACTGAGCTCGTCTGCTGGCTTGTATTTTAAAGAAGAAAGAATTTACATAGAATACAATGTTCTTCTTTCGTTTTGGGATTCGATTATTTATCTTCTTATGCTTTTGGGATTTGGATTCAAATAGTAGGAGATCCCAGTAGGTCATTTACGTTTTTCCAATTTCTTTTTTTATACAACATTTGTTAGATTCTTAATTTCATTTTGTAGCTATTCTGTTCCATTGCAATTTTCAAACCAGCAGTGTTTCAATGTGCTAGTGACATTACTAGGTTCCCCATTTAATTCCTACAGATTTTATCACTAATTTAGATATGAATTTTTCAAATATTTTTAAATTGATTATCACTATTCTTAATTTTTAACTATTGATAAATCTTTAAAAAAATTGTCTTTATTCTTAAATTGTCAAATATTGTAATTATTGTTATATTTTTTAAAAAAATAGTCTTTTTTCATAAATTGTCAACTATTTATAACTATTGTTAAATCTTAGAAAATTGTTTTATTCTTAAATTGTCACATAAAATAAAAAAATATATATGCTACTTTTCCACTGAAAATCTAGTTTTCCCTAATTTCCCACAGAGTTAACATGTGTATCCAGTTTTATCCCACTAGTGGGATAAAACAGGGTACTTTGGCTTTTCCTGTAAAAAAAATCACTAATAGAAAAAGGTAGTAAAACTATGACTTTTCCTGAAAGATATATTGTACTCTGATAAATAACAATTATTTTATAAAATTAGACAAGCTGTATGTAGAATAGTTTAGCTTCAGCAGGCCTTCAAACCTTAGGTATCCGGTTTTACCTCACTTTCCCCTACATAACTACAAAAGATTCTATGTGCAAAAACTTAAAAATTTCTCCCAAGGAAATAGGAAAAGTGCCATCTATATAATTCAGGAACTATGGATAAATGCTTTCAATGTATTAAAAAGTGATTAAATAGGTAAATAAGCAATTAAAAAGTAGATAAGTCTGTCAGAATAGATATAAAGGAATATTTTTGCAGCTGCGATTTATAATAATGAATTATCTGAAGTGAACATGGAAGACTAAACAGTAAAATTTAGAAAAACAATTTTTATTTGCTACAACAGTTTTCATCTTTTTCCCAATTAATTTTAAATAAAATTTATTTTTTAATAGTTTGGTTAGATAATGAATACAATTATTTATCTTCTGCACTTTTAATATGAAAGTTTTTTTAATTGAAAATTTTTTATTTAAACAATTACTGTTTTCAATTTATTAATTTTGCTTAAGTAATTGGATTTTAAATTAAATTATTCTTCTTGTATTCTTTCCATTCATTAGAGATTTAAATGACTTTTAATACAAAATTTTTAAAAATCAAATCAGAGCAAGGTTAAACAAAATTAAGTAATTGATTCCTCCTTTTGAAAATATGATACAATCTGGAGAATGTCTAAAAACTACATTTGTAGCATTGAAAACTGCAAAATGAAACAACCAAGTATATTTAGAAATACTTCAAGAGACCATCAGTATGGTGAAGAAAAAATAAATACATTTTCAAGATTGTAAATTCTGTCTATCCAAAATATAAGGAAATATTTTATGGTGTGGGGAAAAAATCAACTTTTTAAAGATATTGTTTTTGGGCAATCATAAGAATCTGAAGATATACATTTTCAAGAAGCTTATGAAATAAATTAACTAAAATTCGCTACTGAAAAGTGAAAAATACTACTTGATTTTAAATAATGTAATAAAAAAAAGTATGAAAACTTTTCTGGTATTATAATGCAAACTAGGTCAAAGAAGTAACTGTTGTTCTTAAATGCTTACATCAAGAGTCAATCATTCAAGCATCAAAGCTATCATTAATATTGACATTACTAACTAAAACTCTGTTGAGAAGTTTCAAAGGGAAGAAGTACAAATTTAAAGAATTAGTATAGATAAATAATTTAAACAATAATGGGGGAGAACCTTGAAAATTTTTATATTTATCTTACTTATTTACTTTTTATTATACGACTGAAAAATTTCTAATGATTTTTTTGTAATTACTTGCATTAAAAAAAACTATTCTTACACTCTACTGGACTACTATTAATGTGTCGACTTCAAGTTTCAATTCAAAAGAAAAATGAACAAAAATAAAAAAAAATCACATTTAGGCAAACAATTTATAAGTAAATTAAAATTCTATTGGATTCTTTCATTTTTTTTATTAGAAATATTGCAAAAAATTCAATAATAAATTGTCTTCAAAATCTAAGAAATTCAGCTCTCCTAGGTCTTTTTTATTCTCTCAGTTACTTGTGGAGTTTCATCTTTAAAGTTTTATTTATGTACTTATTCATTTGGATGATTGATAAAGCTAATCAAATTATTAATAATTTATTTACTATAATACTTAATTGCAAAAACTAAACATTTATCTTTAAAGAAAACCTCAATAAATATTAATCAAATACAGTGCAATAAAAATATTCTAGCACAGATTTTAACCAGCAATAAACATGCAAAATGTAAAAATGATAATTTTCCATTTATAAAAATAGTTTAAGCCACAATTTTATAAAATATCTGAATACATACAAGATTTTAAAAAAGGAAGCAGATTTAATTATTTGTTCCCAAGGTCTATCTAAAAGGATAACAACAGTTTAAATCAAATGTAACTGTTGAAAAGATCAAAGTTGGATTTTCCTGGTAAATAACTGAACTTGGCAGTCTTTTAGAATGGGTCCTTTATGCAAAATTTATTTAAAATTTCACTGCAATTTCATCAATTAGGCATTATTTTTCATTACACTTTAGATTTAAATTTCAATCTATGCAAAATTTTGATGTTACATAAATTTACTGTAAGAGGCGATTCTGCGACAGAACGCATTCATAAATTAATTTATTAATAAAGACTTCTATTCTTACTTTATAGGATTTGACTCATGAAATCATTCAAGTTTCAGATTTAAATAATAAGAATAGTTTGGCTACCAAGAAGCCGTTCGAATATATCTATTAACAAAAATAGAGTAAGTGATAAAATCAATAGAAAATTATGCGGAAATTTAAAATAACTTGCTGCAAATATCAACGATCTTCATTCTACAGTGTTTAAAGCATATCATAAATAAGAAAATTAAGAATTAAATAAAAACAATGAAATTATTAATGTGATTTAAATAGACCGGCGATTCTGAATTTCGGGACCCAGAATCTTCATGCACATAAACAGTATACCTAGCACCACAGAAAGGACCAGCGAGTTGATTATAAAGGATTTCCCAAAATTTAAACATTGCTGACGTGAAATTCAGAGAAAAATATCAAAATCACAAAATTAGGACCGAATTAACATAGTTTCAAGAATAAAACTGCATGTACTTACGTCCCAAGCAGATCTTTAAATTCGTATTTATCTTCCACACTGGCAGTTTCTTTTTTACGCTGTGCATCCTTTTTTCCAAATAAAGGCATATTGTTTTTTATGTAAAGGATATTCCACAGTATTAATGTAAATATATACAGGCAAATTGCCTTAGATGTTTCGGCCTTTTTAACACTAAACACACTCAACCACTCGTCCGTGCTACCGACATCGTTAACGCTTCGAAGCTGCACGATCCCGTAAGAAACAGGACATGAGTGTTCGTGACGTCAAAAGGCACAGAGGTGGAGGCTTTTCTGAAATCGTCTGAAATAATAACTATAACTTCAACTTCGACCGTTCTGGCAAAGAAGAGTTTCGTTTTGATTTATAATATAGAACTTAATTAAAATTACAAAATCTAATTTCTCAGTAGTCTCTGCTTTGCTGTTATTGAGAGAGTCCAATTTAAGTTTCAGAAAGAAAATATAAATTATAATACGTTTATGGCGGATATGAATAAAATGATTATGTTTTTTCAGCCTGCTTGAAATTCATTCTTGAAAAGTGCAGATACTTACACAAATAAGGATTCCTTGCTTATATAAAACTATTTATTATGTCAAAAATAATCCTCATAAAAGTGCAACTCAGGTTGAAGTTGAAAAATTGCGCGTTCTTTTCCCAAATTCAAAAACAACTTGGGTCGCAGATAAATAACTGGTATCAGCACCTTTAAAAGCAGGAAAGTTCTCTTTTCTGTATGTGGTATAAAAATCAAAAAGTAAAATAGAAGAGCTTCTTTTGATTTTTATCATTTACGGATAATTTTCATCGTATCTATCTTTTTCTACAAAGTACGTTAAAAGAAAGCATTTTCGCTCTCTCTTTTGTAAAAATGACCATCTTTTTTATACTATGTAAAGTTTTTTTAATATTATTTAAATAATTGTAACTTAATTGAATAAGAATTCGGAAGACTTTACAAACCAGCTCTTTTTTCATGTTTATGTACTTTTCTCTTAGAATTCATATAGAAATAGATTCTCCCCTGTTATATTCTGTACTAAAGATCGATTTTCTTGTGCCTGTATTCCAGTACCCTATACTAAATATAAATATTCAAATATTATAATGTCTGCTTTTATATTATTTCTGATTTTAACTATTATATGCAATAAATAGCATGTGCACGGCTTCGAACTAGGAAAGTCGGTAGGAAACAGCAGTATTATCCTTCGATTCAGTTTTCAAAATAATAGAAATAAATTTTAAACATTGTAGATTTCTTATACACCTAGATTTAGAACGAAAATTTTCAATTCTTTCTATTCCAGTAAAATGCAGGAGCAAAATATTTTAATTAATTTTAATAAATGCACAGAATATTAAAAATATAACAGAAAAGAGCTGAATATCTATAGTTTCTGAATATTAATTATTTAAACAAACTTCGACAGAGCGTATATTCTCAGTGATTGGAATTGTATGCCTAATACATGCGTATAATCATTTCTAACCACACGATATAAACGGCATTTTTAAGTAGAAGTGTTATAAAATGTTGTAAGGAGAACACTACTGCTTTTTGTGTAACATGATACAGTTTATGGACTTGCGCACTCGCTGTAAACTAGAAAATCCCCCATCATGGTATGACGGGTGCAAATTGCCTCTTCATTCGAGAGATTTCCCGTTGAACTTGACGTGTTTAAATAGATATACATGCGAGAGAAATGTTTAACAGTGATTGAAAACAAATAAAATAAACATATGTTTTATGACAGGAAATATTTTTTTATTTGCATGTTATTTACATATTTCTTTATTCAAAACCTCTTGGTAAACAACATTCCGTGTGAAGTATTTTTCGTTATTTAACATTTGATTTGATTTGATTTGAAAAAGGGGTTTTTGGGATTTTCAGCTACAAGGGCTGTTATTCCCTAGTCATTCCAAAGTTCTTTTCAATCCGTAATAATAATAATAAAAAAAAAAAAACGAAAATTGCCATCAAAAGATGGGCTAAATTATTGCCGATCTGATTCGGTCAAGAGAAAAAAAATGGCGTCCTCCTAGAAAAGCCTCCATATTCTTTTTTTCACCATTGTTTAACAATTTTTCTTGTACTTCAGATGGATAATCAAAACAAAGCACTTCTCTGCTTGTCAAACGTTGCCAAAACATATTATCAAATTAATTATCAATAATATCATCACGATTTCAATAAATAGTTAGATGCTTCGTGACGTCCAAACTATATCACGCGCATGATTTACCACTGACGTAATTTACTACTTTTTATTAAAAAACGGAAATTAATTTGAAATATATGATTAATATAATTTAAAATTTCTCGGGAACTATCGATCATAGCGAGATAAATTTTATATCAATGGATAGCAAATTTTATTTCACTATTTTAGAGCTATTAAATTTGAAATTAGAACGACAATTACTCTTTTAAATTTAAAATTGCTGAAATTTAGGTTCTCTAACAATGAAATAATGCTGTTTAACGTCTCGCAGTGCTATTGCGCGAGTTTTATTGTTGGTGTCGTCAGAGCATTACCGAGAGACAGATCTGGGCTATTATATTAGTAATTGTGCGATGTAAAAATCGTTCAACACACCCTACAGCGCGTACCGTTCAACCCAGAGCTGCCAAATTTGGCGAGTAGTTACTTCCTGAGTAGTCGCTGCTTACTAAGAAATGGTTTTTCAAAATTTTAATTAGATTCTTAATGAATTAAGAATTATTCGAATTCTTAATGTTTCTCCTTAATTACTTCAAACCATATAATCGCATAAAAACAACTTTCACACCACTTTAAAATTTAGAAAATTAGCTTTTCATTGCAATCGATATATTTTTTTTGGTGTAATTTTTCCTTTCAATTTTTATCTTTTTCCAAAATTTGTTTTAAACACAATTTTGCAACAATGCTTTTGTTTAACCCCTAAAGAGTCGCATTTTCGTTGTTTCTCTCCTGTTTTGGAAAGGAGCTGTCGTTTTCTTTCGTCTAAGAAGGCATAGAATACTTGAGATATTTATGGATTCTACGTAATTTTATGTCAAATTATAAAGCTAATTAATGATTAAATTTTAGTTTATAAGCATAAAAATGAGATAATTCGACGCACGTCAATATGACGGGCGCGACGGTTAAGAGGTTAATATGACGGCGTGTAACAAAATAGCACGCGTCAGTGTGAATATTTTAATAACTGTCTTGCGACTAAACAAAAATAATTATTAAATATTTTTTAGTTTATTTCTAACATCTCGAAACACTGGATGGATTTTTAACGTGATAATATTTTTAAGATAACATTCTTTCTGTAAATTGCATGCTATAAAAATCGTTGCGTACAGAATGCAATGGCTGATACAGTCAAGTCTAAAATATTAACATGCTATGATGTTCCGAACTAGAAGTTCGAGTCTCCTTTAATTTTTTTGCATTAATTTTGGACAATTTTATGTTCAACAGCAAATATTGATTTTTCTTTTTTTTACCACACAAGATCTCTATCACGTTGTTGGCAAACATTTGAATCGTTCATGTTCTTTGTCTTAACTAGTTTTCCACTTAAAAGAATGTGAAGATTCCAGGACAGCTGTTCCAATCGGCCTCGCCAAAGTAGCCACCTGGACTGTCGCAAAGCTCAACGATGGAGTAGGCACACAAAGAGTTTTTTTCACTCCATGCCTGATAGATGAACGCCTATAGATCTAGTCACACTTGGCACACAAAACCTTTTCAGAACTCCCAATTAAAAAGGAATGATGGATGTCCGTTCTCAGTTGAACTGAGACGAAACTATCCATAGACTAGACCGCTAATAGCCAAGACTGTCACTGGACATAAATCAATCGCCTTCTGAAAGGAAGTCACTCACTGGCAGACGTCATCAAATTCTTAGCCAACCCTCACGAGTTGGGAGGATCTTGTTCCTGGGAAAACGAGGATTTAAGCTGCGGCGGCGGAGAAAAGGAGGGAAGTTGATTTTTGATCAGCGATCACCTTTTGATCGGATTCCGATCATAGGACCGTTATTCGAGTGCTGGATCTTCGGATCGGTTTTTAAAGTAACTGAGTCCCGTGCGACCAGTTGTGTAGCTGAGAGAAGCATCGTTAAGAAGCTATACGCTTCTGTTTAACTTTTTCATGAGAGCATAGTTCTCGTATCTGATCTGTTCGAGTTTTTATTCGAGATGAGCGGATGCTCATGAGGACTTGTTGAACTTTCGATAGATTTTAAGTAGAGCCGTTGCTCTGAGTGCTTGTCATTTCTACCTGCAGAGGCTGTCTCAACACCATCCTGTAATTGCACTCACGTCTATGACTATTCTGTATATAAATTCATTACCAATTTTGTAATCCATAATAACGAAGACCCTTCGATTAACTTTAAAATAAAATGTATTAGAGTGATACTAGTCTAGCTGTTGATTTACGCTACCCTCTACACGTCACAAGAAATATACTGATTGATTTTCGAGAATGTGTAATCGAAGAATAACTTATTTGGATATTTTTAGCAAGAAGTTACCATGCAATTTTAACTTTTGTGCATGACATCCAATATTATAAAATGCAGTCAGTATGTTTATGACAGGTATGGGGAAACTTTTTGCACTGAAATGCTTCATTAAATTTCGGCATGGAGCAAAAGACCGCACTAGCAGAATCTTAAGGGTTGTTGTTCTATAATTATTATTATATTACAGACAATTATATATCTCAGTGCAAATTGTAAATAACTGGTAAGGCCGCATAAGAAACTCAAGAAGGTCACATGCGGCCTTAAGGCTGCAGATTCTCCATCCTTGGTCTATGATATGCATACGATATAAGCCAAAATATTTCTCTTGATTGCAAAAGTTTCCCGAAAAGATAGTTAAAATGTTAATTATTTGGTCAATAACAATATGAGCATCTATGCTCATAGTAATAGATGAAGTTTGAAACAAAGAGAAACCAGCTGAAATGTTCTCTTCTCGACTTTTTGGTGTAGTTACGCATTTTGTATTTGGTTTCGTAGTTTAGTGAACAGAATCAAGTGGGTATTTTGAAACTCTCTTCCCTAATCAAATAGGCCCAACATTTTGACAAAAATCTGCAATTAGGTAGATTCCTTATAGGAAGTCTACCTATTGCAATGATTCTCATGATACGACTTCTAGAAAATTTAACGCTTTGCCCATGTTATCTTGTGAACACGATAACTGGAGTAATTTTGATTGGATTTTAACCGGTTTGGGATATGTTCTAAGGATAGTGAAAATATCAGCCGAGTTTGCAGATGGGCTATCCAGTTCACAGAGGGTGGAAATGGTGGGGGGGTTGAAATTTTCGTTTCCCCATAATTCTTTTAGAATTGAAGATAGAGAGAAAATTCAAAATAGGCGAATTATCGCCTTATCATAACGAACAATTTTCGTACTTAAAATCTTTTGATAGCTGCAACTGCTTTGAAGTTATGAGCTGAAAAGTGATCCTCCCCTCCCCCCTAACTTAAAGTACCTTTCAATCTATGCATGTTACCCCTTGTTGATAAGCTCTCGTCATTTGCAGTCTCTTCCACCCTCTTTCATTATTGCAGCTCTAATCGTTAAGAAAATAGAGGACAGAATGTTCTTTTCTTTATATCTCCGGACTAAATCTACCTTTGCCTTCCGGCTTGCCGACGGGGATTTTTTAATATCAAAATTATATACCAAATTTCCTTTATCTTTCTTATTATGTTTTTGAGTTATCTTGCACACATTCGCATACACAAGGACAGACAAACAAACAATCTACCTATTGAAGATTTGGTTCAAAATTTGACACAGATTTGTAGTTTTGGTTTAAAGATCATGTTCTAAAATTTGCCCATTTAGCTTGCTGTGTTTTTGAGTTACCGCGTTCATAAAAGCAAGGATGGACAAATCAACAGACAGACTCACACACCAGCGATGATTGTGTTTTACGGAGCACACGAACTCAGTGGTTCACAATCTCCGGCACATGATATTTGTCACCAATACCCCTGGCTAAAAAAGGATGAGTTTGACTGGATTGGGTTACTGGTACTTGGAATGAATTATCATTAGTGCTGTAGGGGGAAAAGTTATTATTAGTTACGTCCGATTAGATGTCTCATTTATACGCTTTCATTTACTTCATGCATTCAACCTTTCACTCTCACATGCACACAATAAAAAAGAAAACAATATTTAAGGAATGAATAATGAATTATGAAATGGGGTTTTTCGTTACCTGATATATGGACAGACAGACTTCCTTCGACGGATTTCGTCCAAAATGTGACAGAAATTTGGAATTTCCGTGTGAACACCGCATACTAACTAGCCGGTTGCATTTTTGAGTTACTGTGTTCGCAGGCAGAAGTGCAAAAAAGGTTCTTTCGGTCTCAGGAAGGGCTAAACGTGGAAATTCACCAAAATTTCGAGGTCGAAGTTTCTGACAATTACAATGCTTTCTTTTTATATGCTGAGAGGTACAGGGTAAGGTTCGTCAAGTCGTACCACAGCCGAAGTCGTACCTATTTCATTCTGACTTTGTTTTCTTCGAATCAGCAACGCTGATGGCAGTGCAATGACCACTATCATCGGCGATGTTAATTCCATTATTTAGAACGGAGCTTCGATGCGTTACAATGTAACCTCGAAGAAAAAGAAGTTTTCGGCAGTTTCTTATAGTTTTCGCGCATATTTCGTAAGTCATAGAACAATAATATTACTAATAACATTTATTATTTCTTAGGATATCATTCTGTGCTATTTGGATAGTTGCTTTTATGCAGTAATGACGCTCTGATTCAATTAATTCTTTTTTATGATGCTTACTTAAAATCTTACGTTTGCCGTTGCTTAAGTCGTATCACAAAGGAGAGTCAAATCTTACCAGTTACACTTTAAGGATCTCTTATGCATATCTGAAACATATCATTTAAAGAAAGAGAATATTGTTCTTTTTAATATCGTTACGAGCATGGAACTCCCAGCAATGTTAGTCCTATGGTTGGGAAGAAAGTTTTACAAGGTTAAGCATGGAGTGACGGCAGCGACTGTTCCGAGACCCCTGACCTTGGCGACGAACTTGGCGAACATTTTGGCGACAAATAGATGATTCCAGAAAATGCAACCATTTTCTCGATATTTCTATTAGGAAAGGGAATACGCGTGAATATACGAGAAAACTCCTTGTGACGCCACGGCCTGTCGGAGAGAGTATCAGAGGGAGTAGTGTTGATCCATTGGGAACGACTTTAGAGTTTCGTCTGCAGTGTGAGCTAGGAAGCCGGTGAGCTGAGCGCTATTGAAAGTGCTGTTATCGTCGTTATTGGTGATTTGCTGACTGTTTGTGTTGCAAAATATCAAAGTGCTGAACTGTTATTACCTGTGAATTGTTGTCTGTTTACATTGCTAATCTGTGCAAGAACTATTGTTTCCTGCTACCTGTGACGTGTTTTCCTGCATAGCTGTGAATAAACTTTCATTCTCCATTATCCTGCATGTTGGACTGCTTACACCATACACCCACAGAAAGACTTTTGTAACAATATGTAATATGAAATGTGCTTTTTCCAGTTTTTAGTCAGGGTCCATAAACGCGGCAAATCGTACCGATAATACTTAGGGACAAGAAGATGTAGACGAGGAGTTATGAAAATTACCCAATGGTGATATGAGCTTCAATGAAAGTATAATATTCCTAAACCGAAACTGCGACGTCACCTTCTAGAACTAAATAAACATTATGATTTTGGAAAACCGAAAGGGTTGACCAAGGATTAACTCAAGGCCGAACAGTTTACTCAAAGAATAATAAGACAAGGGGCTTTTGCTTCATTTGCTTCCAGGGTACGACTTAGGACCAGTGGCGGAGAGTCGGGGGAAGAGAGGGGGGCAGTCGCCCCTACTTTTTTAAGGGAAAATTAAATTTTTATATTATTTTATCTGCGTAAAACTAGAAAATACAAAAAAGAAATCATGTTCGGGAAAACTAGCTAATTTTATAGCTAAATTTTTAAATTTTGTTGTCTTCCCCCTAAACTCCCAGGTCATGTCTACAAATTTTTTGCCCCCCTTACTTTTTCCATCCAATCGCCGCCATTGCTTAGGACACAGGTGGTACGACTTAAGAACCGGTTACCTTATTCGTGTCGATGTTATTACTTTAAGATTTGTTTATTTCCTTCGACATAGTACGTGTATTTTCAACTTTCTTGTAATAAATAGGTGCAATATTCATAGAAGTTGTGAATAATGCAAAATTTAATCCTTCATTTAGTAAAGCCTCGCAATTTATAGATTTTTTTTCCTTTGGGGTTACGATTTAAGCAACTTTATCCTATAATGCTACATAGTATTGAAAACAATAATTAAATTTTAAAACTAAACATTTATCATAAAAGTGAGAAAAATCATACCTTATTTCATATCTTAAGTACTAAGTATACATTTCTTATTTTATAGGAGTTATATGCAAGCAGATAGGTATTTAATTAAAAAAATTCTTGGCATTAATTTAAAAAATCTTTAAAAAAAAAAAAATTAAAATAATAGGGACGGAGAAATAATGACCGATATAGAAAATTTTCGAATTTTAGAAAGTGGGAAAACGACGCTTAACCGAACTTTGCGTCGTATACGCAGAGTACTTCATCATTAGAATGGTCACGAATGAATCGGTACTGTAATTAAGGTACAGTATACTCTCTATTATCCGTGCCCTGATTATCCGGTTTGCGGATTATCCGTGCTCATTCCGGACTCACAAAAAAAATTTAAAGAGAAACATTTTCACGCTTATCATGCATGTAAAATCGATATTGATGTTCGATCAAGAGATTCATTCCATGAAACTAGTTAGCCGTGACGGCGGAGGCTAAAGAATATATATATATATATTCCTTCCTCCACGTGCAATCTCTACCGGTTCAACCCCTAATTTTTCGAGAAACGAATCATCCACTTCCTGCTAGCTCTTTCTCGTACGAACACGCTTCTCTCTGACTCGTCAATCTTTAACTTCTTCGTCTTCTTTCACTTTCGCAAGTGTTCCTTTAGTTTTTACGTCTTGTTTATCGTCAGATAGTAGCTTGAAATTTTTTACTGGTAAAAATGAGTGGTGTGAAACGAAAACGAAACGCTTTAAATGTTAAACAAAAATTAGAAACGCTTCAAAAACTTGATAATGGAGAATCCGCTAGTACTGATGCAGAAGATGAACTAAATGAGGGAAATACAATTTCTTATTCTGTTGCTCTACAATCTGTGGAAACTTTGTTAAATTATACGGGACAAAGAGGATTTGATTACGGTGACATTATTGCGGTTTCTTAAAATACGTGTCGATATACGACAAGAGATGAACAAACAGCAGAAGCAAAGACGCATAACAGATTTTTTAAAGCAGTAAAGGTTAAAAGGAAATGCTGATGTTATACACCATGCAAATATAAGTAATTTTTATATTTTTGTACTGATGTTGATTTTTTCTTTAATGAAAAGGAGTTTTCGGATTATCCGTGTTTTTCTATTGTCCGTGCGATCCCTCCCGGTGATTAACCCGGATAATCGGGAGTGCACTGTATATGCCTACGTTGAGAACACTGATTTTTGACCACTTTGGCGAAAATTATTTTTTGACTTTTTCTTGTAGTCAGGACTGTCATCTTTCCACATCCGTTTACATTTTGCTTCTAAGTGAATTAGAAAAAAGTTATAACGATTTTAAAATACTTTGTCTGAATCAAAACCAACCGGAAGGAAATCTTTAAGTGCAGTTTTCTCAGGACTTTGTTCCTCATAAGATTTCCCCACCGTTAACATGGTATCTCGAAATCTAATAAAGATATTCACTTGAAATTTTCAGCACATGTTAAAAATAGTATAAGCATTGAAATAAACTAAAATATTTGTTGTTTGTGAAATACTTTTTAATTCACAGGTGTTTTTTTTTTCTAAAAATTAAGTTGTGAATTAATGGAAAAATGCATATTTACACATTTTTACCCCTAATTTACTTGCATTTCAATTTTTTTCTTAAATTTTAGTTCATTTCATAGATAATTGTCCTCTATAACTTGTGCACAAAGAAAATTAAAATTGCTGCATTACAATCTGGTGTAGAGTGTAAACCGTGTTGGTTAAATTTCATTACAATTTTCTACAAATTCCCATATTTCTCTAAAAATATTATATTTATAAGAATTTTTAGGTGTTTTTGTGTTTATAATGGATAATGCATATAAAAAAACCCATAAAATTTTTAAAATATACGATTTTTCAAAATTTTGTTCCGAACGTAGATGGTCACAAACGACAAACGAGAAACGTGTAAACGGTGCTCTACTGTATATGTAATTTTTTTATAGTTTATGCAACTTTATTTACTCACCAGTTGAGGGTTCATACAGATATAAATGAAGTAAAAAGCTATTGGTTCTAGTAAATCATGACTTTGAGATATTGCTCTAAATCGTTCTGCAAAAAGTATTCCGACAAATCTAATTTTACGCAGAACAAACTGCCTAATCATAGATTCCCAGTCTGCTGAAAGTTTTCTTGAATTTGGTAACTTGCGTGCTTAGACGTCATTGATGCTACATTGCGTAAAAAAAAATCTTCTTCTTCTAGTGTCGTTGAAGCATTGCATACGCAATTTAGTAGATTTAATTAGGTTTTTACACAATAGATGAGAAAAATATTGCGGAAACAGGGTGACCCTTTAATTTACTTTTTAAATCAGTGCATATGCATAAGTAAATGAGATTGCTCAATATACGGCGTAAAAACAAGCCGAAAATATCTTTTGTAATCTGAATCAACGAATATGAGTTCGTTGAATACGTTCGACTATGAGTCTTGCAAAATGCTGATGTGGCAGAAAGTGAAGAAAGAGAAAATTAAAACGATAACCAATGTTTTCATTTGAGGATTTAAATTAATTTTAATCGCATCATAATTACAAAAATTGAGAGTGTAAACTCTTCGACTGTCTCTTACGCTTCAATAAGGCTCTCTTTTAGTGAAACTTTGTCGTAAAGTGAAGATAATTAAGAATCGATTTTGAAACAGTACCTCTTTCCGTTCACCGATATGGTCGAAAATTTGATCCAGATCTACAAATGAGAGACTTACAAATATTATTAAATTAAAAATTTAAAATATTAGACTTACAATTATATATATATATATATATATATATAATCCAACTATCTTTTTCTCATTTGTATGATTACTGATAAGGTAACATTATTTTATTTTTAATTATTAGTTTAATAAGTGTATATATTGAAAATATTACTTGAGTTTTGATTGTTTGAAAAATATTTAACTATATATATATATATACGGCGATAACTGGTTTGGCGTTCTTTTTCCTCGTGGTCGCGGTAGCGTCTCCCTGGCCATAGTAAGCATATTTCGCTTTAATTTATTATTTTTTATGTTACGGCTGTTTTTTATTTTAGGTATTTTTGTATTCGGATTTTTTGTATTTGTATTCGGATTTTTGTATTTGATTCTTTTTAAATCTTCTTAAATGTATTTATATTTTTTATTCAAGAAATCTTCCATTTTCGTTTGTTTTGTGTTTTTAGAGGGGATGACGGCAATTTTTAACGGATTTCGTTTGTCGTCAGCAGAAAAAAGCACAAATTAATATCATGAGCGAGCTTCCCTTCCTGACGAGCGGCTCGCTATGATATTTTTCAATTTTTTTGGTTTTTTCTGGTTTTTGTCTATTTAGCCATTTTGTCCTTTTTTACTGTTTTTGAGTTTTTATTTTGTGTTTATATGTTGGTTTTGATATATATATATATATATATATATGTAATAATCTTACTTAATTTTACTTTAAATTCTAATATTATATATTTTAAAATCTTAGTACTATATTAATGTATTCCCAAATCGCTTTTATTAAACTCCAATTTCATTTTATTTCCCGCGATGGAGGTATATTAAATCTTGCGTTTTGGCATATTTATTACTAAAAGAATATTCTAATTACTTCCACGCGCCTACACAAATCGCGAAATCAGCGACTATTGCCGCCATACTTTTCCCAAAAACACTTACGTAATTTACTAAAAATAGCTAATATTCCCTTCACTTTGATCACGTGTCTATAGGTTAATCCCCTATCTGAGAGAACTCAGGGATTTTCCGTTCTCTTTTGATTTCAAACTTTCATACGAGATGTACGTATATTCCGCCACTCTCCCACATATTGATAATAAATGAAAAATAGTTATTTACTCGGCCTGTTCAGTACTTAACGACTACACCAACAAAATTATTATTGCATATCTATATATATATATATATATGCAAAATGCAGGGATTTTCTGTTCTCTTTTGACTTGAAACTTAAACCAAGATGTACGTACATTCTGTCACTCTCCCATAATAAAGGAAAATTAGACTATAACTCGGCTTTTTACTGACTACAACCACGAACACCTTTCATATATATAAATATATATATATATATATGCAATAATAATTTTGTTGGTGTAGTCGTTAAGTACTGAACAGGCCGAGTAAATAACTATTTTTCATTTATTATCAATATGTGGGAGAGTGGCGGAATATACGTACATCTCGTATGAAAGTTTGAAATCAAAAGAGAACGGAAAATCCCTGAGTTCTCTCAGATAGGGGATTAACCTATAGACACGTGATCAAAGTGAAGGGAATATTAGCTATTTTTAGTAAATTACGTAAGTGTTATAGGGAAAAGTCTGGCGCCAACAAGACGTTTCTGTAGGCACGTGGAAGCGATTAAAGCATTCATTTAATAATAAATATGCCAAAATGCGTGATTTAATATACCTCCAGCGCGGGAAATAAAACGAAACTGGAGTTTAAGAAAAGTGATTTTAGAATACATTAGTATTGCACTAAGATTTTAAAATATATAATATTAGAATTTAAAGTAAAATTAAGTGAGATTATTACATAAATATATATATAAAATAAGCATATCCACTTTTCTCTATTTTTTCATAGTTTTTTAAATTTTAGTACCCAACTGCATAAGGGTTCATTCTTATTTTGTCCCAAAACTTATTTTTCCCCTTTGAAAAGCTACCTAAATTTCTTTTTTTCCCCTGCAAAACTAAATACTGTCAAACGCTGGTATAACGAGCCCGGGATATAACGATCTATCAGTTATAACGAAGTTTTCAAACGGTCCGAATCTAACTCCTATGCCACTAACGTATTTTCAAATGCTTGTAACGGTTCTCAAAAGCGATGATTTCGCATATAGTGAACCAAAATTTCCACTTTCAAATCTTAATATCAGCTGATTAACTTTATTTTCATACTTTAGAGAAATTAATGTAAGTACAATCAAGCTGACTGTTTAATTTTTGAAGAGCAAATATTTATTTTAACTTATTATAGCCTATTACTAATTGCAATTTA